>VZTE01001106.1:302-17804 GCA_013397775.1 Eulacestoma nigropectus
GGGGCCGGGTGAGGAGCGGGTGACCCTTCCCCGGCGTGTCCGTTCCTTCTCCGGGATGCCCCTTCCTTTCCTGGGGTGTCCCTTCCCGGGGGTGCCCGTTCTGTGGGGTGTCCCTTCCTGCCCTGGAATGCCTCTTCCTTCCCTGGGGTGTCCCTTCGCCGGGCTGTCGCCTCTCCGGGTGACCCTTGCTCCCTCGCCGCACCCAGGCGTCCCGGCGGCGGCGGGAGCCTTTGTCCCGGAGGAAAGCGGGCCAGCGGAACCCCTTGTTCCCCAAACCCTCCGGCCCTGCGGGCTGTGCCTGTCCCCGGGATACAGCTCCCCCAGCCCGGGGTGACGCTCCTGTTCTCCGCAGGGCGACCATGGCGGCGTTTTGGCACCAGCGGGGCAGGCGGCAGGAGAACGGCGGGCTGGGCAGTGTCATCGACGGGCTGGGCAGCGTGTTCGACGTGCTCTTGGCCAACGCCAGGCTGGTGCTGGGCGTCAGCGGCGCGGCCGTGCTGGCCATCGCCACGCTGGCCGTCAAGAGGGTAAGGCTGGGGCGGGGATCAGAGCATGGGGAGATGCCCAGGAGAGCTGGGTTGGCCCCGGTGTGGTGGGGCAAGATGTGCCACAGACCTCGATGTCTGCTCCTGAGCTGGTTCCTTGCATGGGGCACAAATGCCACCAGTGCTGGCAGCGGTGCCATGGGCATGGAGCTGCTCGCTCCCACCCTGTGGGACCACGTATACCTCCATGTTCCGTTTGCCTGGAGCATTTGGGATACAGTATCCCACCCCTGGGGCTTAAGTTGCATTTGGGTATCTGTTTCCCACGTAAAACCCGCAGGAAGATGATGTGCACCTTTGTGGCCCCCCAAAGTGGGTGTTTTTCTGAGCAGAAGCCTTGAGAGGGGCTGTCCCCCCATGCGTGTGTTCTTCAGGGGCAGTTGTCACCTGTAATTCATGGGAAACAAAGACAACAACTTGTCCGCTTGGGTTTTCCTTCCCTCCAGCTGATCGACCGAGCCACCAGCCCTCGGGATGAAGGCGATCCCAAAGCTGAGCAGAAGTCCCTGGAGGAGAGCTGGCAGGACTTGGCATTGATCAAGACAACACCAAAACCCCCCAAGAAGCAGAGAAAGGAAGACCTCAGCGAGCCTCTGCCCTCTCCAGCTCGGCCTCTGGTGCCAGGTGAGGCTCCCGGTGTCCAGCCAGGAAGATCACCTTGATGTGCTCGGGGTGGCTGTGCCGCTGCTCCCGGCGGTCTGGGAGCTCCACGTTATTTTTAGCTCAGTGTCCGGAAAGCCGACCCGACTGAGCCTGCCCTCCTGGGAGGCTCCCGAACCCTGGCCCCTTTTTAGGCAATGCCTGTGGAAACAGGACCTCTGATAACACCCAGGGTGTCCCGGCCAGCGCTGCGGTGCAGGGGCTCTCGGGGTTTGTTTCCTCTGGAGCGGCGTTGGCTGCGCTCGTTTTCTGGGTCAGCTCTGCCTGCAGGAAGGTGCTCTCGGGAGCTGCCACAGACAAAGGCTGCCTTGTCCGGCTGCCCACGGACATGGCGTTTCTCCAAGTGGGAAACTGGTCCAGCTCGGTCCAGGGCATGTCCTGAGATACTGGACCCAAAACAGGATCGTTTGTAGGATTCTCGCGTGAGGAGGTGGAGGGGCAGGCACTGATCTTCTGGTGACCAGCGACAGGACATGAGGGAACAGCAGCAGGAGCTGTGTCAGGGGAGGTTTAGGCTGGATATTAGGAAAAAGGCTCTTCCCCCAGAGGGTGGTGGGGCACTGGCCAACTCCCACAGGGAATGGTCAGGGCCCCAAGGCTGCCAGAGCTCCAGGAGCATTTGGACAAAGCTCTCAGGGATGCACAGGGTGGGATTGTTGGGGTGGCCTTTGCAGGGCCAGGAGTTGGACTGGATGATCTTTGTGGGTCCCTTCCAACTGAGCATATTCTGTGATTCTCTGACCCTGGCAGCGAGTCCCTTGCCTGGTTCCCATCTCTAGCTGAGAGGTGAGGCTGGGAACAGTCAGGTTTTGAGGTTGGTTTGGGCTCTGGGGGGCTAGGAAGTGCCATTAGCATCACGGGGCTTGGTGGGGGCCCTTGGCGAGGTCAGTCTCACCTCCCGAGGACTGGGCTGAGAGCTTGACACCCAACTCGTGCCTTCCCTCTGCTGCTGAGGGTTGCAGATGATCTACTCAGAGCTGTGACTTCTCTTTTCCCTTCTCACAGATCCCAGGGGCTGCTCTGCCCCTCTGGGAGCTCCTCAGGTCAAGTCCAGCCCCCTGCGCTGCCTCACGTTGCAGGAGAAGCTCCTCTCACACAGCAGCCAGCTGGCTGTGCCCGAGATCCAAGCGTCCCTTGTCCTGCAGCTGGCCAGGAGCATCTGCACCCAACTGCAGAACTTCCTGCGGAGCAAGTGCCCGGAGCTGCCCTTCGGCCGCCTCTTCCTCAGCGGAGCCCTGCTCGACGGCCTCGAGGTCCTGGCAGCTGACCACATCCACCTCATGCTCCCGGTGGTCCTCGACGCCGGGCTCTGGAGCCTCATCTCGGGAGAGGACACCGTGGTGAGGAACCCCCAGCACTGGATGATCAAGAGGATCGATCTGGGGTATTTCCCTCGCGGGTGCAGCCCCTGGGACAGGTTCATTGTGGGCCGGTATCTCTCCTCCAACGTGCTCAACGAGACCCTCCACAAGCTGCTGGTGGCCTCCATCAACTGGCCGGCCATCGGCGGCCTGCTGGGGTGTGCCATCCACCCCGTTGTGGCCTCCCGGGAGCTGAAGCTGGAAGTCAAACACGATCAGGTTGAGCTGAGCATCACCCTCTTCCCGGTGGTGGAAATGGAGGACAGGGTTCTTCTGGCTGTTCCTCCTGAAGGACTGGTGGAAAACCTCTGGCTGGAGAGCTTCTACAGGGCAGAGGTCTCGAGGGTGAAGGAGCTGGATGCCAGCGACACCGGGGCTCGGCAGCTCTGCCTCCGCATCCTGAACGGCGTCTGCAGGAGCCAGCCCAGCCTGCACAAACTGGGCGGCAGCCCCGTGACCCACATCATCCTGCACCTCAGTGACGCTGCTTCGGACTGGGCAGAGGAAAGCCTTGCTGACAGGTTCCAGCAGGTGCTTGAGGAGCTGGTGGCCTACCTGGAGAAAGGGGTCCTGCCTTCCTATTTCAACCCCAAAATCAACTTGTTCTCTGGGCTGTTGGAAGAGGAAATAGATGAGATGGGCTTCGTCCTCTACAGGGCCATGTCTGAGCCAGAGGTCCTGCTGAAGTGACCGGCGTGTCGGGAGCTCCTGAACGTGGGGTGTTGCTCCCCTGCCTGCTGCTCCCCGCTGTGAGGGCTGTGATGCTTCTAGTTGACTAGTCAGTAAGAGGCAAAGTTCTTGCACTTTATGAGAAAAAAAAAAAAGTTTCCTGTGTGAATAAAACGTGCCTGAGCAGAGGTGGGTGCTGGCGAAAGGGGCCTTTGGCTGGGAGGCTCTGCCGAACCCGGAGTGAGGGCAGCCCACACACACAGGTGAGTTCTGTCTGCTGGGAGCCAAGTGAAGCATGTTTGGTCTCTGGTTCCCAGTGTCCTCTGCCTGTCCCAGCTGTCAGGTTCCCCTCATGCTCTGAGGCCAGCTGGAGCTGGAGGGGAGCAGCCCCTTCCTGCCGCTGTGTCCTGCAGACCCCTCAGGTGCAGCGTCCTGGGTGGGTCCTGTCACCAGCACCCCACGTGGTCTCACTGTGGCAGCACTCGGGGCAGGAGGGGAGCCTCACCCACCTGTAGGATTTTGCCAATCCCAAATAAGCCCCGTGGATGATCTGGGTGGTTGTCTGGGTGCTTGATGGTACAGCCATAGCAAATGGGGCTGGGGGTTTATTCCTTGGAAACCCTTCCAGCTGCCAGAAGGGGCGAGCTCAGCCCTACCTCTTTGTTCTGACAGTGTTGGCGCTGCCCCGAGGAAGGGGCCCTTGTCCCATGCAGTGTTTTGCTGGAAGATGTCCTGAAAAAGAGCTGCTGGCTCTGGGGAAGCTCCTGGTTTCAGCTGGAGGCTGCAGCAGGGCTGTGTCCCCTCCCCAGTGGGTGGGTGGCTGCCAGTGTCTGTCTGCAGGTACCGTGTCCCCTCCCAGTCTGTCTGGTCACCTTTTCACACATGTATTGCTGCTGTCTTGAGGTCCTTTTTCCCTGGAGCCCCATGGTATGGGGCAGGGATGCAGGGCAGGAATGATGTTGTGAGCAGAGTGCTTGCAAGAACTGAAGTGGTTTATGCTTTTTATTAAGAAGATATATTCTGTTTGGGTATTTTGTTGGTTATTTTCTTTTCCTTTGAGTGGCTGCTAGTAGGGTTTGGTCTGGCTCTAGTCCCAGAGCAAAGGAATTTATTCTTATATTTAATGGGAAGAGCTGGTTTTGCATGCGGGTGGAGCTGGAGAAATCCTGTGGACTTTGCTGTGAGCAGCTGTTGTGGTTTAGTTTTCTTTACAGCTATCATCTTGTTTATGGGAGGAAAAAAAAACCTGCTTTTCCTCCCAGTCTGACAATTACTTTGTTCCTCCAAACCACTTCCCAGGTGTTAGTGATGAGAATAAACCTTCCCTGTGCACACTGGTTCTCTGGTGTCAGCTCTGTTTTGTCTCCTTTCCCCTGGTAAGGGCTGAAGTGACCCCCCAGCTGTGCTGGCCTTCCTGGGACCATCCAGGGCGTGCCCCTGCTGCATGGAGAGCTTGGTGATGGTCAGATCCCATCCTGCAAAGTCTTCCTCCTTCTCTTCCAAAGCCCTGAAGCCACAGAGTGCCTGTCTGCAGTGCGGGAGCTGTCGGGACACTGAGCTTGTACCACTTGCAGGGCTCAGCTGAGCACTGACCAGGGTTAGACTCCTAAAGCTGGTCCTGGCTGATGCCACCAGCAAGGTTTAAGCTGCCCCCTGTGTCCTGCACAGCTGCTTCCCACTGCTGTTGCCATTCCAAGGTGGCTGGCCAGGCTGCTGCCCTGCCTTGGCTCAGGGACTGCATTCCAAAGCCTCGTAATCCTGTTATTTTAGCCCAGGGTGTGTATTTTTAGGCCACGGCTGTTATTGGTGGGAGTGAGGGGTACAGAGAAATGCAACCCAAATTATCCTGACTTTCTGCATGGATTTAGGCCCGATAGCAATGGACTGCTGCAGAGTTCCAGGCTGTCTTTCAGACCTGTGCTGCTGTGGGCTCTGCTTCCAGCTGCCCTCTAAGTGCTCCAGCCTCCTGCCTGTCCCTGCAGTGCTGACCCCAGGAACTGCTCCGTGCCCAGGAGCCTGAGCAGCACTGGAGGTCCTGGCAGCAGAGCACACAGGAATCCTGCAGATCTCCCTCCTTTGATGAACAGAGGAAGCCCCAACAGCGAGGGAAGAGGCAGCCTGGCTTCCCAGGGAGTTCAGTCTGAACTCAGAACAGGAAAACAGAGCCTCCCTTCAGCTCAGCCAGCTCTGTCTGTCTGTCCCGGGTCAGCAGATGCAGCTGGTGAGATAAAAACCACTTTTCCCATCTCTTTGTAGCTCGCTTCTAAATTACTGTGGGGAGTTTCTGCCAAGAAAGCTCCTGTATTGTTCCACTGACTGGAAAGAGCAAGATTTGGCTGGATGCTTTTACAGTAAAAGCTTCACTGTTTTACATAGGAAGAAAAAATCAGGCAGAGTTAAGGTGTCACTGCATCAAATTTAAAATTTAAATAATATTTTAATAAGAAACTTATTAGTTTGACAAAAATAACTTTCATCAGCTAGCAGCATCGCAAAGACATGTCTCAAAGTTTGAGGGAGAACTCGCCTTCAAATTCAGGGGCCATCTAAAATGAAGGCTTTTCCTGAGCACTGCAGCTGAGCTCCTCCCAGGGCAAGCACCAGATCCAGCTCCTCTGCACCTGACCCTCCTTCACTGGCAGGGACAACCCAGGTAAGGGGGACAAAAAAGGGGAATGTTGCTCAGGTAACATCAACCTTAAAGGGAACTTAAATTCCACACTGTGGAAAGCCAGGGACTGAGCAGAGCTCAGCAGCCCTGGTGGCCCTGATCCAGCTCTTCCCTGTATGGAAAGGGCAGGAACAACCACCAGGATGGTGCAGGGGGACGATCCAGCACAGTTTTCTCCACAGACTCAGCTTCCAAGTGCTTCCTTGAAATGTTCAGACTATCCCAATCTGCTCAGCAGAAGAGCAGCTGGAAACAAAAGCTGGTAGTGGAACCACTTTTCCAAGCTGGTTGAACCTTTGCTGTGACAAATGGCATCCCTTGGCAGGAGCAGCCTGCAACCAGCCCTTCCAAAAAACACTCAGGGGACTTGTTCCCAGAATCCAGTTCCTTGTGGCAGAGGTTGCTCCTGTGGCAGTTCACAACCCTGGTCCTTCCAGGCTCTCAGAGGTCCATCCCACCTCAGTGGTTCTGAGGGCAGGTTTTCCTCGTGTGCCCAGGCTGGTGGCAAATGCTGCAGGTCCGTGGTTTCTTGGCAGCAGATCCTGAGGAAAGACTGCCTGGTCTCTTGGCCTTGTTTCCCAACCCTCTGGAGTATCCATTGCTGCCAAAGTGGTTCAAAGAGTCACCTCCAGAAGGGCCTAGAGATAAACAACTTGAATTTAAGGATCTTTGAAAACATAAATAGGTGAGAAACACAAGGTAAATTCAAAACAGCAGATGAAGGGTTCTCAGATTATTCCTGAACCTGCATTTGCCTCAGACTTGTCTGAACAGTGAAATGTTACCCATTTGTCTTGCAGCATTAGGGACGTGTGGGAACAGCACAGGGGAAGCTGATCTGCCTGCCTGCATGCTCTGGTCTGCAGCTGAAGCAGAAACAAAACATGGCAGAGAAGAACTTGGAGTTTAAGTAGTTTTGAAAACTTGATTTTACCCCTTTAGGCCCAAATGTCTGAGGAGGAGGATGAGGTGGAGGATCTCTCACAGATGACATCTCCCCTCTGTACCTGGTTATGTCCTTTTTTGTCAGTTCTCTCTCTTTTGTATCCTTATTTTGTCATTATTTTTGTTTTCAGCAAGTTTCCACACTCAGTTTCATCTCTGATCAAAGCTCCAGAGTGATTTGTCCTTTCCTCACACCCCTAAACTAGGGCAGAGGGAGCAGCACAGTTTCCCTGGCATGTCAGAATGGGGTTAGAGATCTCCAAAAGTGGTGCCACGGCTTCAACTGTGGACCAAATCAGTAACAGCTCTCATAAAGCTGAGCACTGTAATTTGGGAGGACAAATTCCCAAACAGACTGTTGGAAAGAGTGCTGGGCTTTATCCAACGAGAGTCATGGACAGACAGATGGTCAAGTTTACTGCACTTAGAAGCCAAGCATTCTGCTTGGATGTGTGCTGTGGGGACATATCCTGCCAGCACTTGGAAAGGTAAGCCAGACTCTTGTTAAGAGCAGCATTTGAAGTGCTGTAAAGCTGCTGACAGATGTTCTGAAGACAAAACTGATACCTGTTAAATGTATGGACCTCTGGGAATCACCCAGTGCAACCCCCCCTCCCCAGGCAGGGTCACCTGGAGCAGGTGACACAGGAATGTGTCCAGGTGGGTTTGAATGTCTCCAGAGAGGGAGACTCCACCACCTCCCCGGGCAGCTGTTCAGGGCCCTGCCACCTTTAGTGTAAAGAAGTTATTCCTCATGTTGATGTCAAACTTCTAGTGCTTTAGTTTTTGGCCACTGCTCCTCATCCTGTCACTGAGCACCACCAAAAAAAGTCTGGCACCATCCTCTTGGCACCCACCTTTGAGACATTTATATGCATTAATGAGATCCCCTCTCAGTCTTTTCTTCTCTAGGCTAACCAGGCCCAGCTCCCTCAGTGTTTCCTCATCAGAGAGATGCTCCAGACCCCTCACCATCTTTGTGGCCTCCACTGGACCCTCTCCAGCAGCTCCTTGTTTTGTTCAGCCTTAGGAAGAGCCTCCAGCCCTTGTGTCTCCCCCCAGCCCGGCCGTACCTGGTGCCACGTTCTCATCTGCCCACTGGAAGAAGCCGCACTGCTGCTCGCGGGGCTTGGGGCAGGTGTGGAACTGCCGCCCCTTGTTGGGCCCGTCCTTCTGCACCGTGCGTGTCACGGCAGGCTGGTCACAATTGCACACTGTGCCACCTCCAGCATCCGAGCTGCTGCTGCTTCCCAAGGGCTCTCTCCCTCCTCCCGGGCGCTGGAATCCCGCTGGGGCTCTTCCAGCAGTGGGCTGCAGCAGCGTGGAGCTGCGTGGAGCCGCGGCGCCTCTGTCCTGCGGCTGCTCGTCAGCCCAGAGGAAGAAGTTGCAGGTGCTGGAGCTGCACTTGTAGAACTGGCGGCCGCGGTTGGGGCCGTCCTTGCGCACGGTCAGCAGCAGCGCCTCGCTCCCGCAGTTGCACACCACGGCATTCCCGTCGTCTGGAGCGGCTGGAGGAGCAGCCCTGGGGGTCCTGGAGGAGTTTGCGGAGAGCAGGTGTCCCCGTGCCGGGTTTGAGGTCCCCCTGGCTTGCCTGCTCTCACTGCCGGCTCTGTTCAGCGAGTGGTTGGCCTGCAGCTGATGCCCGGGCTGGGCGGTGGACGATGGAGGTTGGGATGATCTGTGCAAGTACTTGAGGTCCAAGAGCTCTTTCAGCATCTCATCACAGCCTCCAATGCAGCCAACGAACTCCAGGGGCATCACAGGGGGAACGCTGCCTCTCTTGAATTTAAATTTCAGTCTGCAAGGAAAGGAAGAGTCAAAGTCTCACCGTTTCTCATCAACAGACCTCAATTTATACTTGAATTTTTTATTGTTTTGATTCTGCTATATGGAGACCAGTTTCCCCAACCCCTCTTCTTTCTATCCTCAAGCCAAGCGTTACTCCAGCTTTCCAAGACTGGAATGGAAAATGGTTGTCCAGCCTAGCCCATGGAAGTTTTTGCCCCTATGTCCAACAAGGGATAACTGGCATGACCTACCTGTGAACTGGATGGGGTTTACACACATCACAGATGCTCTCGTCCCTGGTCACATCCAGCACGAAGTCAGGGAACCAGACTGCAGTTTTACAGGCTGGATAGCCCATGCAGCTGAGGTAGAACCTGCCATGGGACAAAGGCATTGGATGAGGAACAGGCAAAGTCAAGACAGTCAGGGATCTTCTCAGCTGTCAGAAATTGTCAAAACTGCAATTTTTAAGGGCAAATATCTACTTGACAAGAGGTTCAGCTGAGTCCACACAGCTCATGTAGCTGGTGGAGTCAACAAGCTGCAGCCCAAGGTTTCCAAGCTTTTACCAAAGGAGGTAAATTAATGCCTGGAGAAACACAAACCAACACAGGAGGCTACAAGAGGGAAGGTCACTAACCCGCCACTCTTCCTGGTCTTCAGGACCATATCACTGTTGCACTGGGGACACTTCCGAACTGAAACAGGCATTGCTGGGTACACCTCATCCTGCTCTGGAATTTCTGCAGCTTCCCCAAAATACTGAGCCAGGGCCTGGTCCAACCTGTAAAGAAAGGAGCAGAGCATCCTGTGTGTCTCTGCAAGGAGCAATCAGGTGCTGCAGGGACTCAGAGCCTGCTGCCCCCCACACGGCCCCTCTGAGCTTCTCCACGAGTACATTGACTCAGCGCCACATTTCTGGAACAGGAAAGGTGTGGGTACAACATCAGAGGTCAGTGCATGTTGCCATCCCCAAATTTAATCTTAACTGCTCATCCTGGTTTAAACCCTCAGCTGCCAGGAACTCCTGACAGTGTGCCAGGCTGCGAGTCATCCTTTCCCATGCAAACGCCTACACACAGGGGGCAGAGCTCCAGAGAAGCAGTGTGACAGGATCCCTCATTCCAGGGAAACAGTGTGACAGGGCCCCAGGCTGAGCTCCAGATGAGCAGCCAGCGCTTCCCAGCAGAGCAAAGCAAAAGGAAGAGGGAGGGCAAAGACAGGACTCACTTGTTGGCTCTGGCCACAGCTTCAACGAAGACTTGCTTGTACTTTTGGACCTGCTGCTGCAACACTACAGATTTGTCTTTCTTCCCCTCACAGATCAGTTTTAGATCAGCCTCCAGTTCAGCTCGAAGGTCAGGCTTGGACATCTCGTAGCCCATGGAATCATAGCCTGAGGAATATATGGAATGGTGAGCGAAAGGAAGGAGCAGGTAAGGATCCTGCCTCCTTTGTAAGGGCTCTTCCCTCACCTTCCACCAGCCCCATGCCCAGCTGGCCAGGCAGGAAGCGCTGATCTGCTGTAAGCCCCACGTACATCCGCGTCTTGATCGTCTCGATGTGCTCGGCGTGGGTGGCATCAGTCCCTGGAAACAGAGAGCTGTCATTCAAATCAGGGGCCAAGAAGTGATTTCCCCTGTGCCCAGGGACAAGGACACAACTTATGGTGAGGAGCAGCACTGCCCTGGTGCCCCACCGACACTGAAGACAGCAAAGTGCTGGTGGCACACCGTGGAACCAAAATTGCCCATCTCCCTGGGTACGAGAGGCGCTCTGCAGGCTCCTGAGGATATTTGGACTTTGCCCTCTAGATCCCTTTATTCTGCACATTTAACTGATTTCTTATCTGCAGCAACATTTGGAGAATTCCCTGGGGAGAATTCCTGCTGCCAAGAGCAAGAGGCCACACTGCCCATACTGACCAATGCCGTGTTTTTCCATGAGAGCAATGAGATCTGCTTCTGTGAGGAGCAAGGGAGGACTGGTTTCCCCATCCACCATCTCCACCGTGGTGGGCTGAAAGCGAGACCCCTTCTGGTACAGCGGGATAACCTGAAGGGAAGGAGAATCTCTTTGAAACTGCTTCCTGGTCCATTCACTCAGGACAAAGGCTCTGAGTGAAACAGCCAGAAATGGTCAAAAGATGTTTTGCAGAGAGGTCTGAAGTTGGCAGTGAAGTACCACTTTAGCCTCTCCCACTTATATTACTCAAGGGGGCTTACCTTATCACTCCACCTGTCGTAAGGATACACTTCCAGGTAATTTCGGGCCAGGATCATGAGTCCTTGAGCAATGAATTGCTCGTTGGCAATGTCAATCTCCACAGTTGTTTCCTGTCCTTTGGCATCTTGAGAGCAGCAAGCCAAGAAGTGGCGCACGATGAATTCGTAGAGTCTCTGCTCATTGCCCTGAGATCAAACAGCGAGAAGGGTCACTGTCCTCCCAGGTTAACAAGACATCACAAAATCAGTGGGACCCCAGGTGAGGATTTTGTGCTAATGACCGTGTTAAGACTTTTATCTTTATTTATCAAGCAACACAACCCACCCAGTACCCTCTGGTTACACCCACCTGCAGGTTGCTGGCGTATTTTGTGGGGTGAATGGGGGGGTGAGCCTGATCGGATTTGGTTCCACTCCGAGGGGTTGGCCCACCCTGATCCAAAATCCTCTGTGCAAACTCTCCCCAGTTTGGGTCTTGTGTTTGCTGTTGTACCAAGGCAGAGAGGTTCAGCTCCTTGGGGAAAATGTTGGTCTCAGTTCGGGGGTAACTAATGAACCTTAGGAAGAAAGACAGGAGAGCACTTTGAGAATTGCTCTAAGATGCTTCTCATTTTGGACAAAAGGCCATTTACTTTTAAAAGAATTAAGTTTACCAAGCCAAGTCTTGCTTTCTTACCCTTTAGTATAGAGCTTTTCTGCTAATGTCATCGTTTCCTTTGCATTTATTTTCAGTTTGCGGGAAGCCAATTTTTCCAGTTCCTACATTGGGAAGAGCCAAAAAACCCCAAAGTATTAGTGGATAATTCAGAGCAGTGAGTAAAACATCTGTTCAAAGCTCTTTTCAGAGAAATCCTTCCCAGAGTTCAAACATACCACAGTGTCCAGGGGCAGGGGCCTCCATTTGCTCTTTGGCTTGCTCACAACATCAACAACAGTCGCTACCGGATCCTAAACAGAGTAAGCAAAACCCTCATCTCCTTTAGGAGTTTACACAAACTGTTCTTTAAAAGTCTTGAACAAGACAGATACAGGGAATGTTGGGCTGAATCTGGATTACGCAACTATTTACAAGCTTTCCTACCTCCATACACATCTGGTAAAGGACCAGGCACGCTGTGTGATTGAAGAGCCGGTTCCTCTTCCAGTTGAAGACCACGCTGCCATCTTCATGGTCGTGGGTCACTGTGATGGACAACAGAGCTGGCTGATAGAGGAGCCACAAAATGGAAAATACCACAAAGGCACTTGGAAACCTTCCAGCTCTGCTCAGTGGTCATGGCAGAGGAAAAGGAAACCACCTCTGCAGCATTTTGCGTTTGTTGCTCCAGTGTTTTTCCTTTCTATCCACATCAAACCCTCGAAGATGGAGCCCAGGACTGTGTTTCCCCAAACATACCTTTAATTTTGTAGAAGGCTTCAGGAACAAAGGCCTGGATGGCTTTGAAGCGTTCAACTACAAATCCCAGTGTTGGGAACTGGCAGCTGCCGTAGCTGATGAGCTGATCTGCTAAAATATCAGGGAAGATCTTCCGCAACCTCAGAGTCTGGAATCTGGTGAAGGCAGCACCTGAGAAAACAAAATGGGCACCAGAACTGAATACAACAATGTTGAATGATAATCACAGCACTTAAGATCTTTTTAATATTCTGAGCATTAATTTTACTCTGTTTAATACTCAGTTGAAGAAGCTTGTCAGTGCTGCGTGAGCTATAAACTTAGTATTTGCTTCAAGGAGAAATTTCCTCCTTTCAAGAGGAATTTCTTCACAGAAAGGGCTGTTAAACATTGGAATGGACTGCCCAGGGAGGTGGTGGAGTCACCATCCCTGAAGATGTTCAAGAAACAACTGGATGTGGCACTCAGTGCTCTGGTCTGGTTTACAAGGAGGGGATTGGTCACAGGTTGGACTCAGTCTTGGGAGTTTATGGTTCTCTGATTGCAAGAGCACATTTCCAGTAAAACATAAGATGTCATTTAGTCATATCTGATCTAAAAATCAGGTTTATGAGACTACAGAGGGCATTTCTGTCTTGTGTTGAGGTTACAGTAACAGGTGTTTACGTACCTATCCTGAGGTCCAGCTCCTGCCTAACGTCGACGGCATCGCTCGTTTTTTGGTCGGGCTGGGTGAGGTTCTCGCAGGCTGATCTGACAGCATGAAGTGTGATCTCGGAGAACCGGGCTCGGAAAACCTGGAGGTTTGGCTTTACTGCCAGATGCACACAGAAGAGAAATCAGAGTGACTCAAACACCAATGGAAAGGAGCAACTCATGAACAGCTATTGTTGAGAGAGCGTGCTGTCAACTGATTCTACAGCTTTCCAACAGCTGGATGCACTTCTGGTCTATTAGAGCCACATATTTATTAGAATTAGACAGCATTTAACCTGGACACAGGAAAATTGAGAATTTTCCTCTGCTGAAGGAGTTGTTAAACCATTAGAACATTAGAACTCAGACTGATGAAGATGCTCTACACACCAGCTCTGCACACGTGGATGATCTCAAAGCCGATGTTCTCTCCTTCTCGATCACAGTCAGTCCAGATCACCAGGGCTTGGCACTGCTGGATTTCTCGTTCAAGGGTTCTCTGAGAGGAGAAAACAACACAGGGAGAACATTCCAGGCTGCTTGCTCTGTCATTTCATTTCAGAATGACTCACTGAACATGAAATGCAACGTGTATCCATGGAGATGGGTTGTTGCAGTAACATTTTGTAATTGTGTGTCTCAGGAGATCAGGCAGCTTTCAAAAGAATTGAGTCATTTATTTACATCTAATTCTGTTAAAAAGCTTAGCTTGGAGCGGGTTCTACCACAATCTGTTTTCTAAAAATGTCTTTTTCTATAAAACTGAGACACAATCAACAATTCCACCTTGTTGGAAAAAAACATTTCTATTTTTAGCTGTTCCTTCACTGCACTACTTGTACATGAGAAGAAGAGTTTCAATGTCACAAACGAACAGCATATATAGTCCTAGGAAGTGTAGGAGGAATCTGCTAAACTGCAGAAATTTGGATGTTAAGGACAAAGATAAAATCATCCTTCTGTCTGGGACAATATTTGTTTAACCAACCCCTGAGCTCAGTTTCAAGGAAAGTCTTAACCATGATGTACCTTGATATCCAGGTAATTTTCAGGGCAGTACTTCTCAATTTCAGCATCAAAAAGAGCTAAAGGGTTGCAGCTATGCCTGGAAAACAGAGGACAAATGTGTGTGCATCACATAAACTAAAACACACATTTGTGAGATGCTAACTGGTGCTCTCTCAGTACTGGAATTAATGTCTTTTATTACAGGCCTCGTCTTGGACAATGCAGAGCTCACATGAAATACTGAGTAACATTTAAAAGCAACAGAATGAAAAACCAGCCAGAAAAACCAGCAAATCTGGAAGGCAACAAGCAGTTTCTCCTACTTGAAGCCCAGAGAACAAAAGGAGGTAAGGCAGAGAAAGAACCTTGCTTCCTGGAACAGCTCCTAGATGAACAAAAAGCACAAAACCATCCCATTTTGGAATCAGTTTAATTCCATGCCTTGATGTATTTCAACCAGTATTATGTCTTTAGGAGTTTTTAGCACTCTGAAGACTGAAATTTGAAACAATATTTTGGCTATTTTGTATAAAATTCGGAACTCATCACCCTGCTCTGAGTCAGAGTCCCTCCCTGCCCCCTTGTCCTTGAGCTTGCTGTGTCACAAGGATGTGTCAAGGAGGTGCTTGCAGTGTCAAGGATGAGAGCAGGAGGTGACAGGCCCTTCCTGTGAGGGGCAGGAGGTGACAGAGCCCTTCCTGCCAGGGGCATGAGGTACCAACCATTTGCGAAATGGCGTGATAAAATCATGAGCCAGTAAATGTCCTGACACAGATGTCATCACCATGGTAACATTCTGCAAGAGACAGAGCAAGAAAATTAGTGCCCATCACACAACAAAAGCTACCCCCAGCCCCCAAATCTCCCTTCAGTTCTCAATTTACATTATTAGTGACACCTTTCTCCTGTTAATCACAGAATGGTTTGGGTTGGAAGGGACCTTAATGCCCATTAGTGACACCTTCCACTATCCCAGGTTGCTCCAAGCCCCATCCAACCTGGCCTTGGACACTTCCAGGGATGGGGCAATCACAACTAACACATCATAACAAGCTCTATCCATGGCCTTATCCTCAGTTTTTGTAGGAAGCTCCCAATTCTAAACAGCAACATATTTTTGACTGACATAAAACCAGAAAGTTGAAAGATTTACAGCAACAGAAACAGGTGGTAGAGCCAAGAAAACAACATCTGACTTTTCCCCATCTTTGGGCAGAACATCCCCATGGCTGGAGCCCTGTTTCGTAACTCCTGACAAATGGCTTTTATTAATTAGTATTTGTACTTTATTAATCCAGCAGCAGATTGAGAGAAAACCCTTACCTGGCCAAACATCTGGTAGTCGTATTCATAGATCTTGTTGAACTTGGAAAACCCTTCTCGCTGGAAGGAAAAGGAGACTTCCTGACTTTCTGGCTTTTAACAGAACACAAATTCTTAACTTTTTTTAAATTAATTTTTTTAACAGGAAACAAATCCATCCCGCCTCGCTTTGTCCATACTGGGATAGAGGACAAGAGGCACAGGGCAAAGGAAAACCAGGTACTGGGGCTAACGAGAACTGCAGCAAGGGGATGGAAATCTCTTGTATCATTTGTGGAGACACTGAAATGGTGATTTCCAAGGTAAGAGGATTTTAAACCATTCCTGAGAGTGATTCCAGGGTTATCTTCCCATGGATAATGAAGAACTGATTTGTTTAATGGGGCTGGCCAGTGATCATAGAAACTCCTGACAAACACCTGCCCTGTTCCAAGTGACAAGCAGTGTCCCCAGGGCTACCTCCCACCTAAATGGGGCTCATGGAAGTTTCTAGATTGTGTATTTGCTGCTTTTTTTACAGAAGCAGGACGATTTCTTGATTGGGACTGTCAGTGCCCAGGTTCTCAATAACACCTTTTATTCAAATAAAGGAGGTTGGAGCCACGTGGGGATCAGCCTCTTCTCCCAGGTAACAAGTGACAAGATGAGAGGAAGGAGCCTCAGGCTGTGCCAGGGAAGGTTTAGGTTGGACATCAGGAAGAATTTCTTCACGGAAAGGGTTATCAAGCATTGGAAGTGCCCAGGGAGGTGGTGGAGTCACCACCCCTGGAGGTGTTCAAGGAACAACTGCATGTGGCACTCAGTGCTCTGGTCTAGGTGACAAGGTGGGGATCAGGGGTTGGACTTGATAATCTCAGAGGTCTTTTTCAACCCCAGTGATTCTCTGATTCTGGTCTAGAAGCACCTTCTAGTTCCTTAGTTTGGAAACAGCAAGTGATTGTGCAAACTGTTAAAGGTCACAACCCAGAGCAGCAGAGAGGAGAGATCTTTGAATTCCTCTTCCTCCAAACCACAGCCCGTTTTTGCTTTATTTGGTGAACTCTGGTAAACCCCTGACACTTGCTGATGCTGCAGAAGTGGTGCTTTTAGACAGGGAAGTGCATACCAATGGGTGGTGTCACTTTCTGAAGCCTTTGTCCTAAAGTGCTAATCCAGGAATGCCCCAGGGAGCCCTCACCATGGAGCTCGGTGCCTGGGGAAGGCAGCCTGGACAGAGGGAGCCGAGTTCCCACTGGACTTAAAACCACAAGGACCTGAGAATCCCAAAGATATTTGGGCAAGTGGTGTTCATCCACAGAACAAAGCCATTCTTGTACCCTCATGCGTTCAGAGACAAAACCAGCGCCAAGTGTGGCACGTTCTGACGCGAAGCGTCCGTGCCAAGATCTGCCGAGAGCGCTGGGGCTGCCACCCATGACATGGGCCCTCCCCAGCCAGCTAAGCCACCCCTGTCCGTGTACCAGAGAGCAGCACGATGTGGGGCGTTCCTACCCTCCGCATCCTGCTGTTGGAGAGCAGGTCAGCGATCCCTCGGGCAGCATCGTTCTTCTCCGCCACGCACAGGACCTTGCGGATCCTCTGCAGCGCCAAGTCCTCCGCGGCCCGCGAGAAGAAGCGCCAGGGCTGGGGCAGCATCCTGCCCCTGGTAAACAGCCGCACGCAGAGGTTCATCACAGGAGCTAAAGCCAGCTCCCGCGGGGACAGGGCATGCTGCTGCTCCGCCTCCCGGGGCCGGATCCTGCCGGGATGGACAGAGATCGCTGATGCCAGCGCCCGGCCGCTCAGCCTTTAACCAGCCAGCCCGGGAGGCTCAGGGCAGCCCCCTCGGCGCCGCACGGGGCTGGAGAAGGCGTCACCCCCCTGCACCACACAGCTGTCGGGGGCTCCCGCATCCAGTCCCTCGGCCCTCTCCTGCCCTGCCGGGGCTGGGGCTGCCCTCGCCCCCCATGGCCGGGGCAGCGCAGCCCCCTCGCCACCCCCGGATCCCCCTGGACTGCCCCTCACCTTTCCCTTTCCCTTTCCCTTTCCCTTTCCCTTTCCCTTTCCCTTCCTCCTTTTCCCCCCGTTTCCCCCTCACCTCCCGAGCTCCCGCGCTCCCCTGTCGCTCCCCGTCACCGTCACGTCCTGCCGTAAAGCGCAGCCGCGGCTGCGGCAGAGAACTACAACTCCCGAGATGGCCCGCGGCGCCCCCTGTGTCCCCTCCCGCCGCAGCCCC
>VZTE01001106.1:17890-42573 GCA_013397775.1 Eulacestoma nigropectus
CAGGGCGACGACGGTAAAAATAAACAACTCCAGCTGAGGAAGAGGAGGAGGCGGCGGCGCCGCTTCCTGCCGGCGGGGTCGGAGGCCGCGCGTCATGTGACTCCAAGATGGCTGCGGGGCCGTGAGGAGGCGGCGGCTCCGGCCATGGCGGCGGCGTGAGGGGGACACGGGGCTGCGGCTGCGGCGGGGCCGGGCCGGGGCTGCGCCGGTGCCTCCCGCGGGGCCCGGCGGTGGCGGGGGGACCGGGGGCGCGTCGCTGCTCCATGTCGGTCCCGTCCTGCGGGAAATATGATCAGCGCCCCTGACGTGGTGGCCTTCACCAGGGAGGAGGAGCTGGAGGATGATCTGTACCGCGAGCCGCCCCTGCCCGAGGAGTACTCGGTGCCGCTGTTCCCCTTCGCCGGCCAGGGCGCCAACCCCTGGGCCAAGGTCGCCGGCTCCAAGTTCACCCGGGACTTCATCCTCATCTCCGAGTTCTCGGAGCAAGTGGGGCCCCAGCCCCTCCTGACCATCCCCGATGACGCCAAAGTGTCGGGCACCTTCGATCTCAATTATTTTTCCCTGCGGATCATGTCTGTGGATTACCAGGCATCCTTTGTGGGGCACCCTCCCGGCTCTGCCTACCCGAAGCTGAACTTTGTGGAGGATTCCAAGGTGGTGCTGGGAGACTCCAAGGAAGGGGCCTTTGCCTACGTGCACCACTTGACCCTGTATGACCTGGAAGCCAGGGGCTTTGTGAGGCCCTTCTGCATGGCCTACATTTCTGCTGATGAGCACAAAATCATGCAGCAGTTTCAGGAACTCTCCGCCGAGTTCTCCAAAGCCTCTGAATGCCTGAAGACAGGGAACCGGAAAGCTTTTGCCAACGAACTGGAAAAGAAACTGAAAGACCTTGACTACACCAGGACTGTCCTGCACAACGAGACTGAGCAACAGAAGAAAGCCAACGACAAGGGGTATTACACAACCCAGGCCATTGAGAAGGCCAACGAGCTGGCCAGCGTGGAAAAGTCGATCATCGAGCACCAAGACCTGCTGAGGCAAATCCGGTCGTATCCCTACAGGAAGCTGAAGGAGTCTGAATTCCACCCCTACGAGCCGGAGTGTGCTCTGGACCGGGCTGACGTGGGCGGCGATCAGGACCTGACTGCCTCTGATCCCACTGAGCCTGGTGAAACTCACCTTTACACCCACATGCCGTCCTACACCCCCAAGCTCATCAAAGCCAAGTCTGCCAAGTGCTTTGACAAGAAGCTGAAGACACTGAAGGAACTCTGTGATGTTTATTTTTTCACCCAGACCCTTGACCAGTTGCACCATATTGAGAGGACTTTTCGAGGTGATGTGTGTTACCTCCTGACAGAGCAGATCAGCCGGGCTCTCCTAAAGCAGCAGAGTGTCACCAACTTCCTCTTTGAGGATGTGTCTTTCCTAGATGAAAAACCTCCTGAAAAACAGTACAGAGGCTGCCAGGGGCTCGGCCAGGATGCTGTAGATGAAAAGTGTTTGGAAGAGTCCCTTGCTCCAAAAGTGGTCATCAGCCTGGGCTCCTACAAGTCCAGTGTGGAGTGTGTGCCCATTAAGATGGAGCAGGAAATGGAGGACTCTGAAGAACCCAAAATGTCTGAGTCCATGATGTCTGAGCATCAGGAGAACCTGGACTATCTGGATGCAGATATCAAAGGCAGCATCAGTAGCGGAGAGAGCATCGAGGTGCTGGGAACGGAGAAGTCGGGATCTGGGCTGACAAAATCGGAGAGCCAGGCCAGCCTGCCTGTCATTCCCAGCCCCCAGGCAGGCCGGAGCAAGGTGGGCAGCCGGCGCACGGTCAGCGAGGACAGCATCGAGGTGCTCAGCACGTGTCCCTCCGAGTCCCTCATCCCAGAGGATTTCAAAGCGAGCTACCCAAGTGCCATTAACGAGGAGCCCTACGTGGATGACAACGAGGGAGGCCTTCGCTTCACCCCCAGACTGAACCCAGGCGTCGATGATGGGCAGGACGACGTCTCAAAGCAGGAAAGCTTAGTGCAGGTGGATGCTGCCTGTTGTATCGGGAAGGAGAGTCCCAACTTCCTGGAGCCTCTGCCTGAGCTGGGGCAGAAGCCGTGCGAGGAGGACGGCGTGGTGCGGATCCCCCCGCAGCCGTACCGGCCGGCCGAGCAGGGGCTGCGCGGGGGCTTCCCCTCCCACGACGGCCTCTCGGGGGGGCTCCTGCCCTATGAGCTCGACTCACGCTACCTGACGGGCAGCAGGGAGGTCAGTAAGAGCAGCCTGGATGAGTGCTCGGACTCCACGAGCTACATCAGCAGTGCTGCCTCCACGTGCTCCGACAGGACCCCCTCTCCCGCCCATCTGGCCTGCGCGGCCGGGGAAAGGCACAGAAAGAGGGCCGGGCAGAACGCGCTGCGGTTCATCCGCCAGTACCCCTTCGCCCACCCCGCCATTTACTCCCTGCTCAGCGGGAGGACCCTGGTGGTGCTGGGGGAGGACGAGGCCATGGTCAAGAAGCTCGTGACGGCGCTCTCCATCTTCGTGCCCAACTGCGGTGTGTACGCCAAGCCCGTGAAGCACTGGGTCACTTCCCCTCTGCACTTGGTGGATTTCCAGAAGTGGAAGTTGATTGGACTCCAGAGGTAAATCCAAGGATCTGTTTGCTTTAATAGGGTCGAGGTGTGTGGTAATAACTTCATCTCAGAGGGCAGTGGGTGTACAGGAGAGGTCTCTTAATTACCAACACAGCTGCCATGAATTTCTGCTGGTGGGATTTATTTTGGAAAAGGAGTAGGTTTGTCTCTTTGTATCCAGCCTCACTTAAGAGTTAATGTTTAAAACATGTGCTGGGCAGTTGCTGCCTGCCTCAGGTGAGTTGCTCGGCCAGGAGGTTTCCTTCTGGTTTAGGTCTTTGCCTGGAAAAGCAGAGAAAAAACACCAGAGTCTTGGGTTCCTGGATGATCTGATACAAGTGTTCCTGGAGTCTCTTGTGTGCTCTGCTTTGCCGTGTCATACTGGAACTCTTCTCACACTTCTAGCTGGAATTTTAGGGTCAATGGTGCTGTGCTGGGGGGAAGGTTTTTCCTTGTGGAGCCTATTGAAGAGGTGATGAGATCTGTAGGTCAGAATTGGAGTGCAGCACCTCTGGCTGTGAGGGTGAGGAAGAAAGGCCCCTGGAGCTATGCAGGTGCAGTGTTGGGATTGTAGGAAACCTCTGCTTGAGGTGAGGACTGTCCCAAAAACAAGTGCCCCTTCCCAACACCCAGTCCTGAAATGTGGCTTCACAGCTCATATTAGCAAAGAGTGTTTGCTCAGCTCAAGGGCCCTGCCCTTGTTGATGTTATGAAAAGGAATTTTTTGTGTGTTCCAGGATGTGTTCTGTGCTTTGGGTGCAGGTATGGCAGGGAATGGCCATTGCTGTTGCCAGTGTGGAATACATGAGTCAGAGTGGCAGCCCAGTGCTCAGAGCCGGGCTGGAATAGCTCCTGCAGGAGTGTTTGTAAACAGCAGGAAAATTAAAACACAGAAACCTGCTTTCAGAGCTGCGGAGTATTGTATTGCTGGGGGGTGTGGATGGTGAAATTATCCAAATCTGTGAGTTTGCTCTCATTCCTATGCTCATGAGGCAGGATGACAGCTCTGCCAACAGCTGCTCACAAGCTCTCTGTCAGTGAGGTTTTTAAAAGCCCCAAGTGTTTACTCGTTGCTCAATGTTTGCGGTTAGATGCAATTTTTATAAACAGAAATCTTTATTTAAGAACTGTCTGTAACGTGTGTCAGTCATTTCAGCTCTCCTCCGTGGAATGTTAATTAAGTGTTGAGTTTAATGTGAGTGCTCTCCACAAACCATTTGTATGAGGGCCCTGGGAAGGAACTTAGATGCGAAAATCTTTATTCCAGTAAGGATCCTGTGTCTCCTAAGGCCAGGTGCTGCCTGGGCACAGAGGCAGCCCCTACACCAGTTGGAGCTCCCAGTTTGAGGCTGGGAGCCGTATCTCAGCCCAGCAGCTGTCACCACAAAGAATGGAGGAGCTGAAGTGTTTGCGTAGGCTGATAATTTGCATTTCAATAACATTAGGTTAAGCTTGGTGGGTAATTGTATCGTTGTGAGCAGTGCTGTGGATTTGCACCCGAGTGCAAATAGCCAGGCTCAGCCAGGGAATGTTGTGGGTTAAGGATGGTTCTCCCTTTCAGGAAGTGCAGAAGGTTCTGCTTCACTCAGGGCTTCGACCACCTCAGAGCAGCTCCCTCCGAAAGCAATTTGGGGGGAACATGGAGCTCTTGGAAAGGGGGGACTGCTTTGGGTTTCTGAGTCACATCGAGAAGCTTCCAGCTGCTGCACGATGTGTCTGTTCACCAGAGATGTCCTATCACTCCCTCTCTATGTCACTGAGGGAGAAAACTGACCTGAAGTGTGGTGGTTTATGCTGTGGCATGCACAGTACAGATCAGGGCATGTGGGGATCCAGGGAATCGAGGTTTCTTTGGGCTCTGTCAGGCTGAAGAGCCTATTTGTCCCCTCTCTTCCATGCTAGGCTTTATTCACCCTGGCTTGCACCAGCTCATTACCTAGAGGGAAAGTACATGGAATACATGGCGTGGACACACCCTGCTGCTTAACTTTTGGCTTCCCTCCAGCCGTGACCTCTCTCTTGCTGTTCCAGGACAGTGTCCCCTGCTGGGGTGAACGTGCTGCACGCCCTGAGCCGGTACAGCCGCTACCTGAGCATCCTGGACGCCGACAGCAAGACCCTGCGCTGCCCCCTCTACAAGGGCACCGTGGTGGCCCGGCTGGCCGACCACCGCACGCAGATCAAGCGTGGCAGCACCTACTACATGCACGTCCAAACTATCCTCACCCAGCTGTGTTCTAAAGCCTTCCTCTTCACCTTCTGCCATCATTTGCACCTTCCCATCAGCGAAAGGGAACCGGAGGAATCCGTTGTGAATCGCAGGATTAACTTCCTAAAGCTTCAACTGGGCCTTGCCAATGAAGATATCAAAATCGTGCAGTACTTGGCTGAGCTGCTGAAGCTGCACTACATTCAGGAACCGGGGCAGGGGGGGATCCCCCTGCTCAGATTTGACTATGTTCCCAGCTTTTTGTACAAAATCTAGCCTTGCACAGGCTGGGTGCCCACGTGCTCGGAGTCTGACAGAGCTCATCCGTGCTTGACGTTGCCGCTGTGTGCAGTAGCTCTCACCCATCGGGAAGGGGCCCAGGTGTTCGTGTCTCTGCTCTGCAGAAATCCGGGTCTGCGGGAGCGGATTTCTGGGCGTTCCCTGTAGCCAAAAGCGTAGATGTTCCATCACATAAACCATCGGGCACTCTGTAAATGTTAGAAGGGGCACTGTTAACTTTTAAAGAGGATCATGACGGCATCCCATGGGGTTATGGCATGGAGGGAGGTGGGCTATCTCGGGGATCAATACTGAGTAGTGTGCAGCCCCCCCAAATAGCACAGTGCTCTGCACGCTTCTGCCAGAACCCTGAGCACTGTCAGTCCCTTCCACAGAGCCAGGGCTGAGACCAGAGGTGTAAAGGCCACGTGAAGTTTTTTATCCACTGATGTGTCTGTCATGTGAGTGTAGCTCAGAGCCCCCTGGCAGGGCGGCAGCTCGCGGGTCTGTCACAGCCACAGTGGATGGTGTCCCTTCCTGCGCTTTCTGAGTTTCTTGGCGCTTCCCAGTACAGGTTGTCCCTGGGTGAGTGGGAGCACAGCGGAGGCACATGTGCTTCTCTCCAGAAAGGGTTTGCCAGTTTTGTTAAAATCAGGAAGGTAGAAGCACTCCCTAACGCTGGCGAGCCCCGAGGTGCCGGCTGCTGTGAATGTAGAGCACTGTGCCTTGTTCATTTGTCACATCCGATCTGCTGGGCGGCCTCCGAGCAGGCTGGAGGGAGACTGGGAATCCTCAAAGCGTGTCAGGTCAGGGCTGGCTTTTTAAGGACAGAAGGGAACTGAAGGAGGGTGAGGGCCCTCATTTTTAGGTGCTTTTTGTGATGGGGAAATGATGCGATTCAGCTGGAGCCATGCTGTGAGACAGCAGGCTGTTACCACAGGCTGCCTGGCTGGTGAGGTACGAGTGCTCAGGAGAGATCGGGGATGAATGTACTGGATTCCATGTTGTATCCATAATAGTTTATTTTATTTTTTTTGTTGGGGAGTTGGTGTTTGTGCTTTGTGGTAAAACAGGGCTGGCATCGCTGCGTGCTGCTCCTGGCTGAGCCATTGTCGCATCTCGACTACCTCTCCTGGGTGGCTCTGGATGGGGCAGAACTGCTGCTCTCTGAGCCTGGGTACTGAGAACTTTTCCTTTCAAAGCTTCTGTGCCATAAAGGGTGTACCACCAACGTGGTGACACTCCCAGATCGTTCCTGTCAGTGCCGAAAGCTTTGTGCCCGGGCTCAGCGCTTCCCTCTGGAGTCTTGTGGGTGATACTGGGCCCGGACTGTTCTGCCTGGTGTCATGTGGCAGTAGCAGTTCCCGAGGTACTTCTAAGTAAGAAAAGTCTTGCTAGGAAAGATAATCTTGGTTTTAATTCTTTTTAATGCTGATTATGGGGTAAGAACAGCTGAGATCGTACAAGAGCTGATCTGTTCTTTGGTTTGTTGGTTTTTTTAAAACTTCTGTTTACGGTGATAATGTGTGGCAGCTTTGGAGAGGAATGTGATCTTCCTTCTGAGCCCGGGAAGTTTCTGTGTACAGCCTGGGGTTCCCCAGCGTGGCTTAGATCCCACTGAGACTTGCTGTGAGACCTGCATTGCTCCAAAACCATGTCCTGGAGGCAGGGAGGCTCCTTGGGGAGGCTGTCATTTTGCACCAGCATCTGTGCCTCAGGATCGTGCCACCTCCTTCTCTTCCCTGGAAAGGGCTCTCTAGGGTATAAACCAACAGGGCAGAAAGGCTGTTTTTAAGGTTATTGCTGTTTGTGGTGGCTCAGCCAAGTTGGCCTCGTGGTACTGTCCAGAGGGATTTCCTGGGTCAGGGGTTGCTTGTGATGGTGTTTTGAGGTTGTGATTGGAAGCAGTTTGGTGTGGCCTTTGCTGAAGGTGAGCGGGGTCTCTCTGGGGCTGCTCACCTTTACAGCATGTTTAAAGCCTTTTCCTGTCCTGCCTGTGCCCTCCTGTCTCATGTGAACTGAGTCTGCTGGTGAAAGGCCTCCGTGTCCATCAAATTGGCTGTTTCCTGAAGTGACTCAAGGTTTGATTCGTGTGCACCCAAACTTCCACACTAAAGCTGAGGTGAGATTCCCTGGGGGAAGAGGCATCTGAGTAATTGAGTAATGCAGGTGACACCAGGTAGATGAAAGCTCCCAGCGTCCTGCTCTGGAGCAGTGGTCAAAACAGGAGCTTGTTTCCTGCTGAAAAACAACCTAGTGCTGTTTGGGTTTAAGGAGGGAGGGAGGGACAGACTTTTTTCCTGCTGACTCACTCACGTCTTCCTCCAGCGCGAGTGGGAGAGATGATTAGTGGTGGCTCATCTTAGTCACAGTGGTCTCAACCTGTGGTGTTCAGCTGTGCTCATAAAATGATAAATAACTCACTTCTTGCTCCCTCTGTCCAACCTGTAGTATCTGATATTCGAGGCTGTGTTGAGCAATACTTGCACTACCACCTGTCTGACCTGCTTCACCTCTCCGCCACAAAGCAGCTCTGACTGGGGAGGATGCCCCGGGGGCTTGGCTCGAACATCACCTGATTCCCAACGGGAGCTCTGGGATTATCTGCAACTGGGAGCTGTGGAGAAACACGCCCTGGGGTGATTGTCCTCCTCTCAGCAGTGTAACCTCTGAACTTGGACTGGAAAGGAGGAGTTAACACCGGGCTGTAGCACCTCGGTGCATTTGGAGCCCAACCTGCCCTCTCTGCTTGTGGTGGCAGAAACTGGGGGGATTCCGAGCACAGCTAGTGTTTGGGAGCTGAATTCCTCTTTCCTCTGTAATTTCTCTGTCTCTCTTCTTCTGCTCCTGTACAGTACAGATCCCTGTATTGGCACTTTAGGACTTTCCCCCATCTCTGCTGTGGTACCTCACCAGTTTCTGATGTTCACAGACTAACAGCAAGCCACAACCTTTGCACTGATAGCTCCCGCCATGAGTTCTGGCACGTGTGTCGTCGTCTTGCCTGAGCCGTCCTTCCACGAGGAGCAGGGTGGGTTCCTGGCAGCGGTAATGCCATCCTCACCAGCCTTTCACCTGCCAGAGCCAGCGGTGCCCTGCATGGCCGTCTCCTGCTTCTGTGAGTGCTGCCAGCCCAGCATGTCCCCGCTCCCGCACGGCCACGCCGGCTCCCTCCTCGCTGCCAGGGAGAGGAGGTGTTCGGCCTGACCGAGAATTCATCAGAGCAGAAGCCTCCCCCGGCCAGGAGGGAGGGCTCCCGTTTCCCACTCCTCCTCTTCCCACCTGCCAGCCCCTGCTCTGCTCTCCACTAACCCACCGCTTCCAGCTCCCACCCCAGGAGGGTCAGCCATAGCTGTAGGTGATCTTAACCCTACACAGGTTTCATTTCTCAGAGAACAGTGCTCAGATTTCCTTTCATCTGATAGCAATCACTTCTGAGCAGCTCCACAGCTGCCTTGCCTTGGCAGGGAGGAGCTGCCTATACTCTAGCAATATTCACCGTGGTGGGAGCGTGGGAGAGGCACTCCAGGGGTGGGAGCTGATAGCTCCGTGCTCCCAGGCCAGTTCTTTGGGTTTTATTGAGCACGAGGGTCCTGAGCCGCCTGGTCTGGTGGTGGGGGACAGCCCATGCTGCAGATTCCGGGAGCTGGGCAGGACCCGGGGCTTGTAGCAGCACAGTGAGAAGGCTCGTGTAACAGGGTGTGAGGGAATTCAGGGAGCTGCCCAGGCTGCAGGAGAGCACAATGTCAGAGCACCAAACTGCACCCCGATGTTGAAGGGGCCGCAACCCCCCCCCACTGCTCCCCCAGACGGAGTTAACTGGAAGGCAGAAGCAGGGTACCCGGTCCTGCCGGTGGCACGGCTGCTGGCACGGGGATGGGGCTGGGCTCGGAGCTGCCTCTGAGGGCTGCCAGGAGGCTGTGATGAATTCTCATTTTAAAAGCACTGTATCCTATTCCTGCATGTTGAGTTCCGTGTGTGTGCCTGTGCGTGCCGAATGCTTGCGTCAGTAGTTAGGGCGAGTGTGACCGGGAGAAATCCAAGAAGCATGTCTTAATGTCGTGCTGTAAGTGTTACTGCACAAGAGTTTAACAGATGTTAACACCAAATGACTAGTCTGAGAAATGTACTTTTAAAAAAAAAAATATTTATTTGGGTTCAGATATTTTTGAAATACAAAAAAAAAAAAAATTGGTCGTATTTTTTAAAGCTCATGATTCTTGTCATACATTGTGGTTAAATTCTTAATTTTACCGTGCTTATTAAAAAATGGTTCAACCTAAGCTTTGTTCCAAAGGGTCTGAGAAAATACTGGAAGATCTGGTAAGCCCAGGAGGGATGTTTGGGACAAGGCTTGGCCTTGTCATAGTCTGTGGAGGTGGCAAGGCACATAGGACGAGGGGGAATCCTTGAGGCTGAAACCAGGGGGACTTTTAGTGGCTGTGAGGTCTCTTGTGCAGCTGGAGCCCCTGGCCCTCACGCTGCCATGGGCAGGGTGTCCAGGGAATGTGGACAGACCAGCCTAAATCTCATCTGCTGCTCCACAGCCAGCAGGAGCTGGATGGCACCTGGCCATGAGGTGAGGGTGACCCGGTGCTCGGTCCCAGTGGTGACACGCTGGTGAAGGGCTGGTGTCCCCACGGGGGTTGTACTCATGGGGTCCCTGTGCCCCACATGGGAGGGGAAAGGGGGAGTAAGAGCCAAAGGAGGAGCTGCTTATGCAGTTCCAGCAGGGAAGTGCTGCGAGAAGGCACTGGGGTGTTGGTCTCAGGCTGGGGATGTGAGTGTGCCACAATCCTGGGTACTCCCGTGGCTCCGGGAGCAGGCATGGCTGTGTCCACTTACAGGACAGGCAGCCCCGGGAGCGGGAACGTGGCTGCGAAGGCTTCTACTTCTTCCTTCAATGCCTTCAGCTCCCCACGGTATTTTGGCTCCTCCAGTTTGTCCTTGAATTCCTTCAGCGTGGCCTTGGGGCTCATGTCCTTCTGCACGCGCAGAGCCAGCTCGATCCCTGCCAGGATGGGAGATGTCTTGGTCAGCCCTGGCAGCTGCTGCATCCCAGAGCTCTCCCAGCCCTGCTGCTCCCTAGGACACAGCCCTGCTCCCTCCCTCCCTCCCTCCCATCCGAAGGACTTGCTGCCCTGGGAAACGAGTTGGAACTCCTGAGGATAAGTGTGAGAAAACTGGGAGAGGGACAGGCTTTCAGCCCACTGCCTGTGCACTGGGGAGAGTTTGGCTGGTCCCAGCTGTGCCATATGTGCCCACCCACATCCAGATGTGCAGGTAGGGTGGTTATTCCTCATTTGTGGGTGTGCTCCCTTGCCAGCTCTGGGGATGGCTCCAGCGTGGCTCAGCTGGTGCCTCCTCCTCCAGGGGAGCTGCCCTGGCCCAGGCTGGCACTGAGGCCTGGCCCCACACACCCCCGGCTCACCTCTGTGGATGTACTGGGCCACCTTGCGGAAATCGTTCTCCTGGAAGCCGCGCGAGGTGAGAGCCGGCGTCCCGAACCGGAGGCCGCTGGGGCGCAGGGCGCTGACATCACCTGCACCACAACAAGGCAAACGTGACCAAGCCTGGCACCGAAACCACCACCTGTGGGATTTCAGCCTGGCTCGTGGAGCGAACCAGGAGCCAGCAGAGGCGGGATCCCTCACCAGGGCACGTGTTCTTGTTGCAGGCGATGGAGCAGAGCTCCAGCACCCGCTCGGCCCGGCCGCCATCTGTGCCTCTGCTGCGCAGGTCCACGAGGATCAGGTGGTTGTCAGAGCCCCCTGTAAAGAGAGGGGTTTGGTGGGGATGTGGGGTTGGGGAACTGCTGCTTCCGCAGGAAACTTCAGCAAAAGAAAGACTTGAAATTTAACCAGGGCTGAGGAATTGCACCAACACAGCCCTGCCCATGGTGTCCATGAATGCTGCCCCTGGTCAGACCCCAGGGTCGGCCCTGTCCCACTGCCAAGACTTGTCCTCACCTGTGACGATGTCGTAGCCCATCTCCATCAGTGCTGTTGAGAGTGCCTTGCAGTTGGCCACCACCTGCTGCTGGTAAGCCTTGAACTCGGGCGTCATGGCCTGATGCAGAGCCACGGCAATCCCTGTGGAGGGAGGCAGGCCAGGGTCAGTTTTGGGGGGCTCCCCCCAGCAGAGTTGGAGATGCATGGCACTGCCAGCAGAAGCCATCCTGGAGCCGAACTAACTAATGGACTGATCCTTCCTTTCCCCTAGCCAGGCTGGCAGCATCGCCATGAGCCAAAACACAGGATAGGACAGGCTTGGTGTCTCCTTGGACAATGCAGGATCAACCAGCTGCCTTTTGCCACAGCCTCCCCAGGCTGTGAGCCCTGCAGGGCAGCTGGAGCCTCCCGTGCTGCTGCTGGGGGTCAGAGCCCTGCCAGGATACCTTTGCCAGGTCCCTCTGCCATGCTGGAGCTGGCAGCCAGCCTGGCTGCGTACCTGCAATGGCGTGGTTGTGTGGGCCTCCCTGCAGCCCCGGGAACACTGCCTGGTTGATGAGGCTCTCCAGGTTGTAGAGGGTCTCTTTGCCTGTCTTGGGGTCCACGCTGCGGGTGCCTGCGGGAGAGGGAGGACATGGTCACGAGGCAGCATGGCCACCTTTCTCCCATGAGCTGCTTTCACCCCCGGCCGCTCAGAGCAGGGCTGGTGGTTGTTCCTCTTCAAATCTGAGCCAGAGTTAGCCCAGGGATTCTACCCAGATGCTGCCAGGATCTTTCTGCCCTCCCTCCTTCCCAGCTAGAGCAGGGAGGAGCATTAACTTGCAGCATTTCCCCAGCACCAGAGCCAGCTCGGGCACCTTTGCGGTAGAAGATCATGCCGGCCCTGCAGCCCCGCAGGGTCTTGTGGGTGGTGGTGGAGACGATGTCGCAGTGGTCGAAGGGCGAGGGCACCACGCCGGCAGCCACCAGCCCGCTGATGTGGGCCATGTCGGCCATCAGATAGGCCCCATTGTCGTCAGCGATCTTCCGCATGCGGGCGTAGTCCAGGTTCCGCGAGTAGCAGCTGACACCTGCGGGGAGAGGCGATGAGAGGGGACAGGAGCCGATGTGCCTGGACCCTGGGACAGCCCCGGGAGCAGGCTTGCAGTGCAGACAGCCCAGCTGAGGACAGCACACAAGCTCCTTCCAGGGTGGTTGTGTTGGAGGTTTCCTCCTGGCTCTGCAGCATCCATGGACTTACAGGGGTGCTGCTGGCTTCAGGGAGCCACCCCCACCCAGGCTGTGCCACCAGGAGGAGGTGTGATCCCTACCTGCTATGATCAGCTTGGGGTGGAAGAGCCGGGCATTCTCCTCCAGCTGGTCATAGTTGATGTAACCGGTCTTGGGGTTGACCTGAGAGGGGAAGAGGAGGGTTCAGCCACCTCGCTGTGGTGAAGACCAGCTGCAGTGCTGTCCTGCAGGAGGGGGTGCTGGCAGCCTGATGCTGGTACTTTTAACTTTAAGAGGCACCAACACTTATGATAACCACGTCCTGGCTCTGGCTGGAGCAGCTCTCTGTACCTTGTAGGGCATGGACTCGAAGAAGACAGAGGTGGCAGAGATCTTCTTCTTTTCCGTCATGAACCCGTGGGTGAGGTGGCCACCATCAGGCAGGTCCAGCCCCATGATCCTGCCGTGGGGCTCCACCAGGGCCGTGTACACTGCAAAGTTTGCGGGTGACCCTGCAGGGAGAGCACACTGGGCTGGTTATGAATGCTGGGGCACACAGAGGCCTGGGCAACTGGCCTGGCTCTCCTGAGCACCCCATTACCTGAGTAGGGCTGGACATTGACTCCCCACTTCTGGGGGTCGAGCCGGTAGGCCTGCAGGGCTCGCTTCTGGCACAGCCTTTCCAGCTCATCCACAAACTCCGTCCCACCATAGTACCTGCAGTAAAGGACAGGGTAAAACCAAACTCATTACTCAGAATGGTCCCAAGCTGGGGAGAAACTGAGGTGATGCCCTGTTTGTGCAGCCACAGCAGATGTGACCCTGCTGATACTGTCCCATGTGTGGCTAAGGACAGAGGCTGAGAAGGTCAGATCCTGTCCTGGAAGAGCTTGGCTGCCAGTATAAGGACGTCGCTTCCTTCCCAGAGGTGAGGCCTGGCAGGATGGGGGGTTCCTCTCCCACCCTGTGAGGGTTTGGGTTGGTGGGACTTGGCCCCAACCCCGTACCTCTGTCCTGGGTAACCCTCGGAGTATTTGTTGTTCATGCAGGATCCCAGGGCCTCCAGGACCGCTCGGCTCGCAAAGTTCTCCGATGCTATTAACTCCAGCCCCAGCCTCTGCCGCTGCTTCTCCTTCTTGATGATGCTGTGCACCTTTGGGAGAGGAGAGAAACGGCTTCACCCATGCTGGCTCTGCACAGACATGTGGATGCTCCACCATAGGGTATGCATAGGGGAGGGTACAGGGCTTGGACAGGAGCCTGGAAAGGTGCTGGAGAAGGGAGACGCGACCCCTTCTTGGTGCAGCTGATCCCGACCAGTCACAGAGAGGGCACAGAGGATGGATGGGTTCCAGCAGCTCAGCCTTCGACCCTGGCTCGAGGAGGTCAGCATCCCCACGGCTGGCTGGGGGATGGACAAAGCAGCTGGGCAGGAGCCAGGAAGGGGCTCTCACCTCCGGATCGTTGGTGTCGAGCGGCTCCATCACCATCTTGTTATGGGAGGCCCAGAGCTCGGCGCTGGGGAGGCCCTGTGTTGAGTTCGCCATGGTGCTGCTGCTAGGTCCGAGTCACCTGCCAGGGGAGAGGGGAGTCTGTGGGATGGCAGCAGGGCTGGTGCCTCCTCATCTCCCTGTGTGCTGCCTGCTGCCATCCCACATGTTCCCTGAGAACGCAAAGGGACCAGCCACGGGCTGTTGGGTGAGGAAAACACACACAACCCTCAGGCTTCCCCTGCTGATTGAAGATCAGTTTGTTAATTACAGTGCTTTGATAATTTCTGATACTCTCCCATCACCACCCCTCCCTGAGCTCCCCCTGCCCAGCTCGGCAGTGCCTGATGTTTAATTTCAAGGGCAGTGAAGTGCTGCTACCCACAGATCTCAATGTTAACGCACACTGCAATGCCCAGCACGCTTAAACCTCTTGGCTGCTTTCCCTTGGGCAAAACCCCAGCAGGTCAGAGTCCTGCCCCAAACCCTGACTGAAGCATCTTGTGGAGCTGAGAGACCCCGAGAGGCAGCAGCTCTGCCTCTGCTTGGCTCCATGGCATGTGTGATGCCCAGGCCTGGCAGGAGCCCTCCAGCCCAGTTGATGCCACTGCTGCTCTTGGGGAAGGAGTAACAGCCCAGCTGCTGCCTTGGCAGAAAACAATGCATCTTTTTACTCATTAACCCCGCAAGGACAAATGAAGGGCCGTGAGCAGGTTATTAAGCAATCCCACATGGTTTCCTTGTGCCAAGCTGCCGAAGTCCATCCATGCTGCTCTTGCTGGGCAGGGATGCTCAGCCATGCTCTGGCCCAAGCCCAGACCTCACTGGCAGGGTGAGAATCCTCACTGCCAGAGAGGCTGGGCTGGGCAAAGGGCTGCGAGGGGAAGTGCTCTGGCTCTGAGCACGATGCCTGGGTCCTGCATGTCCCCCAGCACAGGCTGCAGCAGCACTCGCACTCACTGCTTTTGGCTCGGGGCGGGGGGGACAGGGCTGCCATTCCCCAGTCAGGACGAGACCCCCCCTACCATGTCCCCTCTGATGGTGAACACCAGTCCAGCTCACCTGGCGAAGCCCATCCCCGAAGCTCCATCCCCACCTAGTTCTGCACCCCTTGTATCCCGACTCCATCACCTCCCACATCCCGAGAGGCTCCCGGTGACGCGCCCCCTCTGCCCTGCCCCGGGCGGCGGGGACCGGCGCTGCCTGCCCGCTGTTCCCCGCAGCGGGATGCCATGCCGTGCCGTACCCTGCCCTGCCCTGCCCTGCCCTGCCCTGCCCGCCNNNNGATGCCATGCCGTGCCGTGCCGTGCCGTGCCGTGCCGTGCCCTGCCCTGCCGTGCCCTGCCCTGCCCTGCCCTGCCCGCCCCGATCGGGCCCGGGCCCCGCTCGCTCCTTACCCGGTCCTGACTCCGCTACCGCGCGGGAGCCCGCGCGCTACCATAGCCCGGCCGGGCCCCGCCCCTCCGCGCCGCGACCAATCAGCGCCGCGCTCCGCCCCGGGGCCGGCGGCGGGGAATACGCTCGGGAAACGCCTGGGCCAATCAGCGCCGCGCTCTGCCCCCTCCCCGCCTCCCATTGGCCCGCGCCGGGGCGGGGCTGGCGGCGCGGCCCGCACGTGGCGCCCGGGGCGCGGGTGACCTTGGCCGGGCCGGGAGGGGCGGGGGGCTCGCTGCTGTCACCCCGCTGCTGTCACCCCTCCTCTGCCGTCACCTCTCCCCTGCTGTCACCCACAGCTCCAGCCTTGCCTGCCGTGCACCCCCATGTGCCTCTCCCTCAGCCCTGGGGTGTTCCCACTGTCCCGAGACTTCCCCCATGAGCTAATGGATGGGAGTCCCCCACACCCTGCACCGGCCAGGGAGCACTTCCAGGCACTCCGAGACCCCCCGTCCAAGACCGTGTCTCCAGGAAAGCTGGTGTGCCAGGCCATGGCACAGGTTGGGCACGGTGCCGCTGGTGTGGGGAGCAGAGCAGGCCCGGGTGCTCAGGAGGGAGAGCTGCCAGGGGTGAATGGCGCAGGCAGGAGAGGGGCCGTGTTCTCTTCATTCTGCAAGTCTGAGTTAGTGGGTGGGCTTGGCTAACCGGCCCCAGGGAACCTGCACTCTCCGGGGCTGCAGGGGTTAAATCAACACACCACAAATTGAGGAAGAAGATTAGGGAATAAGCAATCCTACTAAATTCCTCGTGATCCCAAGCCATGGGAAAATGGGGCGAGGCAGGGTGAATCACCCTGGAGAGGAGCAGCAGAAGGGGAGTCAGCCAGGAGGTGAGACCACCAGCTGGGCAGAGCGGCCAAGGAGCACCACGGTGAGTCCTGCTGGGACCTGCCAAGGCAAGCGCTGGGATGAGCAGCAGAGATGAGGAGAAGGGTGGGCTCACCAGAGGGTGGTGGCTGGGTAAAGGGCCGATGGTTACACTTGGATACAACTTGGGTGTTCTGCACTTAGTTCACCTCCCTGGCAGGGGTTTGGTGAAGAATAGTCTGTTAACATCATTGTTGCCGCTCTAGATACTTTTTGTTGTCGTAACTTGTTACTGGTCATCCAAAGAGGACTTGTCAAAGTGGGAGATCTGGGTTTCCATGGTTCTGCTGCTGGCCCATGATGGATTACTGCTGTGGGCTGTTGATGAAGGTGGTGTTCTGACAGCACCAACACCAGCAGCAAAACTGGGGTTGGTTTCTCCGGTCGAGGTGTTTTCTGCAAGGTGCAGCTTCATATGCCATAAAGAAGGACTATATATTAATTATAAATTAATTTATCTAATCTTATTTTTCATACACATTTTGTGCACAGTTGCTCACAAAGATTTTCACCCCTCTTGAGCCATAGGAGCTGCAGATAACAGCGCTGTTGTGGTTTCAGATCTTGGCTTGCTAGTGATGGACAGCACCTCTTCTTCCCCTTCCCCCTTCTCTGCCAGCTGCCCCACGGAGCAGCCTGAGAACGCCACTGACCATGACTACTACTCTGGCCTCCAGAAGACCATGCACATCCTCTCCATGGTGGTGTACAGCATCGCCTGTTTGCTGGGGGTGACGGGGAACGGCCTCGTCATCTGGATTGCAGGCTTCAAGATGAAGAAGACGGTGAATTCCATCTGGTTCCTCAACCTGGCCATTGCTGACTTCATCTTTACCTTTTTCCTGCCCCTCAGCATCGCCTACACTGCCCTGGGCTTCCACTGGCCATTTGGGAAGCTCCTGTGCAAGCTGAACAGCACCATCGCCTTCCTCAACATGTTTGCCAGTGTCTTCCTCCTGATGGTCATCAGCATTGACCGCTGCGTTTCCGTGGCCTTTCCCGTCTGGTCACACAACCGCAGGAGCCCGGAGCTGGCGGCCAGAATCGCACTGGGGACGTGGGTCCTGGCTCTCCTGCTCAGCTCCCCGTACCTCATCTTTCGGGACACTGTGGTCAGTTCCAGGAACGTCACCAGCTGCTACAATAATTTTGCGCTGTCTGATGACTACACGTCCGAGGCAACGCGCAGGCTGTGGAGGATGCGGCACAAAGCGATGATCATCACGCGATTCTTATGTGGGTTCCTCATCCCCTTCATGGTGATTCTCATCTGCTACAGCGTCGTTGCTGTCAAGCTGAAAAGAAGGCAGTTGGCCAACTCTGCAAAGCCCTACAGAATCATCATTGCTGTCACAGTCTCATTTTTCCTTTGTTATTTCCCCTATCACGTCTTCTCCTTGCTGGAAATATCCAAAAACTCTTCCAGCCATGAGATGAAACTGGCCCTTTACATAGGGATCCCGTTGGTTTCCAGCCTTGCTTTCTTCAACAGCTGCATCAACCCCATCCTGTATGTCTTTGTGGGGCCGGATTTCAAGGAGAAGTTCCGCCAGTCCATCCTGTCGACCTTCGAAGGGGCCTTCAGCGAGGAGTCGGTCCTGGGCAGCTTGACCAGCCGGCGCAAGTCCAGGTCTGCTTCAGAAGTAGAGGTCCCCAGGGTCTGAGTGGATGCTGGTGTGGAAGGGGCCGTTCTTTTCTCTGCAATTTCCCTCATTTCAGAGCTCAAATCATGGGACTGGGGACTGCGAAGGGCTGCACATGCTAACGAGGTGTGATTTCGTGCTTTGGAGATATCTCAAATATGTTATGATTTAACACACAATGGGAATGGAAGAACTCTACGGACCTGCAGCAAGGTGGGTCAAAGTAGCAGCATTTTACTCCTTGTGCCTTTTGACTCTTGTTTATGCATCCTTTATAGAAAGAGGGTTAAATGCAATGGCTGTAGCTATTTTTGTAGGGAATGGAATAGTGAGTAAGACACTCATCTTTTCTCTCCTCATGCAGGAGAAATGAGTGGTCGTGCTGCTGTTACTCAGATTTTACATACAGCATAACTATTTCTGAGCAATGTTTGTCTCTTGTTTGTGTTTGACATGTTTCCAGCCCTTAAATAGCGGAGATCTGATACTTTGTGCTGTTGGTGAATGAATATTAACCCCCAATAAACTTGTGTAAAACATACCCAGCCTGTTGTGTTGCCTGTGGGATAAAACACTTGATCCAACCTGACTGAGCAGGTTCATCTTTGGTAACAGAACAAGTAGATAAAAAGATTAAATACCTAGAATTTGGAAACAAACCACTGGTATTAGCAGCAGCTCTACGAGTGAGGCAGACAGGACATGACCTGGGTGTGAGGACTTGCCTGGGGCACGTGGATCTGACTGCCAGACCATGATTATGGTTTATTGTTGGGTTTCAGACCTTTTGGTACATTTGAAAACCAGTGATTGGGAGCAGAAAGAAGAGCAAGTGGCTGAGCTGAGTCTGGTCAAGCTTCATGTTTGCAAACTGTCCATGATGAAGATGGTGGGGATTTTCTTCACAGGCTTCACCAGCCTTTGAAACTCTTACATTTTTGTGAGTAGAAAATGTTGGTCACATAACAAGGAGTGACAGCACTGAGGTGTTGTCATTCCCAGCCCATCCTCAGCAGCTGAACGAGCAGCGACTGTATCACACCTCCCTCTCCTGCCCTACCCAATTTACTTGTAAAATAGTCCAACCTACCAATTGTCCTGTTCATCCTGTCAGAAATCTGCCTTGGAGCCTCTCTGCTGCGGTGGCTGGAAAATCTCTGACTCCCAGCTGGAATGTAGGAATTTACACAGTTCTGCATGGATGACGTTACAAGTGAGAGCTGTCACTTGAACATGTTGGGGATTAATTACGGGCCTGCTGAGCCATACAATATTGAATGAAGGTCGTGATCCTAAAGGCACACATGCACTTAACCTTACATTCATGCACAAACCTGCTGAGAACAGGGAATGTAACACGACCATCATATGTCAAGCTTGAGTGAACAGAGAGATTTAACCTTTGCCACAAATTGCTGCGTGTCATGCAGATAAAACTGCAATGTTTGCTATGCAGCACGTAACTCTGGGGCTATTTACTTGTTCCTGGAGGTAAACTACAGCATTGATTGCCATGTCAAGGTTGTGCAGACCCACGTTTGCTCTTTCTGGTTTTCCTTATCTGTTTGCAGAATCCACGTAATTCCTTGTGACAAGAGTTTCCATGAGTGTTGGACCAAGGCCTCGGGCTCCTGTCTTGCCTCTGTCACCACCCTGGCAGCCTTGAAAGTCAGGATTTGAAGTATTGACCTGGTTTGTGGTAGGAAAGAAAGCAATTTTCTGGGTCATTTGGAGATCCAAGGTGGGTACAAATTCCCATGGGACAACGTGATTTAAGTGAAGCAGAGTGTCTGGCAGATCTAAGGAATTACCACTGGAAAAGCCGTAGGTAATGGAGCAGGATGAGCTTGAGATAGAGATGGATCTGTCATCCTAGGTCTGATCGCTGCCCTTTGTGCAATGGGAAACCGTGCTGACAGCAACACAGGCCAGGCTGCCAAGGGACTGGTTCCAAGATAAATCTCCCATTGTATTGAGTTCCCTCATATTCAGCCTGTCTCATTATCACAGGGATAATTGTGAGTCCCTCATTCCCAGCTAGGAGGCAGTTTATTCTTTCCGATATTTCCATCTGCCATATGCTTATCTAGAAAAGTTTGAATGAAAAAAAGGGGGAAATACTTTCCAACAGGCAATCCAAGGAGGCTGAATGGCTGCTTTGGCAGCTGTGCCCCCCTCTGACGCAGCTTTGCTGTCAAGGCTCTTTCACATGCCATGGGATGGGTGGAACAGCCTGAACCCCCCAGTATTTGCAGTCATTGAGAAAGATGCTGAACCCGCTGCCCTGCTGGTGTGAGGCCTCATTGGTCCTGCAGAGGGGCCGATCCGACAGCCCCGCTCCTACAAACAGTGGGCTGGGCAGAGCCACTGGGGTGTTTGGGGTTCAGGCACTGAGGTGTGTGTGGGCCAGGCTGTGCACAGAGAGATTTAGCTGAGAGAACAAGCAAGTTTTTAGCAAGAATTTAAATCAGGGATCTCACCAGGAGCAGCTGTTGCTGCCTTGCTTTGGAGGAGAGACTACTGCAGGTGACTGGAGCTGGGAGAAGCTGCAAAGGTGTCAGGGAGGAAACCAGCCAAGGCGGACATGGCAAGCAGTAACTCAAGAGGAGAAAGTATTTTCTCCCTGGGACCTGGATGACAGCATGGAGATAAAACTGGGCTCAGAACAGTTAAGAGGAAAGAAGAAGAAGTGGGAGCTAAGACAGCCTTGAAAGTACCAGCAGCAGGATAGTGAATGCAAATGAATGGGAGGGACACTGCAGCAGGTGAGGAAATTCTCATTAAGGAGAGCTTAACGAGACAATAAAAGCCTCTGGGAAGCCTCACAGCCCCCACGCCTCTCTTCTGGTGAGACTTTCCTGGTGAGTAAAATTTTTAAGTGACCCACTTTTGAGCTTGGGGAATTGATTTGTTTGATAAGGTCAAAGACAGTGCACAGAGGTCTGAGAGCAGAACCTCTTCCAGAGCTTGCTGCAATCAGGCAGGAAATAATACAGTGAGGTAGAGGAGAGGTACTGGTAAAAAGCTTCTCTGTGAAGGAGATGTTGGTAATAGTGTCAGTAAGTGGGGTAGGCTGAAGACACCTGGGTAAGGCTCAGCCTTCTTTTGGTGTAGCAACTGGGTGAGGGTCCTGCTCCCAGCATGGGTGTTAATCTGCTCTTGCTGATCCAGGGCTGGTCCTGGTTGGCACCAAACTGGGGAGGATATAGGATACTCTTTGCTGGTTGCACTTTGCTGCTTCCCTGCACCTCTCCCAGCTCCTGCTTAGTGTACGGGCCAAGGCTGGTACCAAATCTTTCTTTACAGCCCGCAGTTATGCACACAAAGCACAGGACCTGCTCTCATATACTGAATTCTGCTTTAATCTGCAAAGTTGCTCTACAGTGACCAAGTCAAGCCTCTCCTGTGCTCACTAAATGCCTTTACAGAGTATGGTGCCTGTGTGCTCTTTGGAAAGAAGCTGCAGCTTAGTGAAGCAAATGGCAAATCATGCTGTGACCCAGTTGGTAGGACAAAGAGGAATAGGGCACTAGCTAGTGTTTGTCACAGATTGTGTAGCTGTTCAAATTCCCTAAAATGACATGATTTCACTCTGCAGTCCAACCACTTTTTTCTAAAGGCCAATCAAAGGGCAAACCACACCTGTAAACATCAAGTGATGGACACGAACAGGATGTTACACAGACTTTGCAGGACAGAGCTGCTCATGCACAGCAAAGCAGAGGGAATCTGTGAACCAAACGAGGCACCACCGCCGACTTTTGTTTCAGGGCAGTGTTTGTCCAAACTCTTGCCATGCTATCCAGCTCGAGCTGTCTGTCTGTGCAGGACCTGCCACACTCCAGGTATTCCCACAAACCTCTTGTCTCCTTGTTGGGAGGCTGGTTGGAGATAACCCCGTGTCTGTGCTGGAGCTGATGCAGCAGATCTGTTAAACATTACAGACTGACCCGGAACTGGGAGTGCAGTTGGAAACAGGAAAAAAACCCTGAACTCGAGGAGTCCTTCAGTCAGATCTTTGTGACTCAGGGGGGAACAGGACTGTGACAAACGAGTCTGTGCCTGTTTCCCACAGACAGCCAAGCTGTAATATTTGATAAAGCAATGAGTGCTGTCTACTGCCACAGCCCTTCACACAGAGAAGACAGCATGTCCTGCTCCAGGACCTTTATTAAAGCACTTTGCTTCCCAGACATAGGAAATGCTATTTCCAGATCACTCCCAAGACATAAAATTACACCCCCTTCCATCAATTCCAAAATGCATTTATAGTTGCTTTGAGTTCTGCCTCCCTAGCTGGGTAGTATCCAAGGCAGAATCTTCTCGAAACTGGACACAGTAGCCCCTCAGGCAGTAAAGCTGAAGGCAGAGGAGCAGGGAGGTGATGGCTTTTGGTCTGTGCTCAGTGTGGAGGTGTCTGTGTGCTGCAGAACCTCCCTGCGGGCTCAGAGGGGCTGTGTAGGGTAGAGGATGTTTTTGGGATGCCTTTATTTGTTGGGAGAGACCAAACATATTCACAAGGCTCTGTCAGGATCAAATCAGAGCATTTCTTTGGTGCGCCACGTCTCATAGTTCTCACTGTCAGGTGGTTTGGTATGTGAGCTTTAATATGCACTTTTTTTTTAAACAAAAACAACTCCAAACAAACAAAAGCCAACCTGGCTGAGCAGTGACGGATGGAGCTCAGGAGCCTGGGTGACAGCAGCATTTATCTTTCTCTCAGGTGATAGATGCAGGCTGTCATCCAGCCCAGTGCTGGATGAGCAGTGCCCTTCACCTTGGCTGGACTAGGTGTGGTATGGGGGAATTTTTTTGCACATCTCTATTTGCCAGGGTCACATCTGGATGAAGAACAGCAAATCTCTGTGAGCCAGTGTGTTCACACCCAGCAAATTTTCAGAATTCCTTAGCTGGCTGCTAATTGAATCATTGTAAATGAAATAAAATCTGTGTACTCATCTTGGAGCAACTGTTTGTTGAACTCTTAGTGTTTGGATAGAGTATTGTCAAGTTAACAAATCCCTCTCCCTTGGGAGCTGAGATTTAAGCTGGTATTCCTCTGATCAGGAAGACAGAGGTGGGAAAGAAATAGATTTTTTTCTCTAAGAAAACAAAGGCAGTAGCTTTATAAAAAGGATCGGAAGACAGGATCACTTAGTTCCTGGTCCTGTGGTTTGCTTAAGCAATGTCAGGAATTTGGGGCAGCACAAATCAAACAGTCAGCAAATTCTGAGTGCCCCGGGGTATTGAAAAATGCTTCTGGGGAAGGCTGCTAATTGTCTTATGGGTCAGTGCTTTACCACGTGTTGTTTCTGGTTGTTCTGCACTCAACTGCTCTGCCACACCAGCCTGTAGCGGAATCCTGTGAGGGAGACCGATGCTAAGAGAAATCTCTGCTGCTCTGTGAAGAGGCCAACAAAAAGCTCAATGCCCTTCCTTTTTCTCCTAAAAGCCCTGAAACAGAAAAAGAACCTGCTTGGGTCAATGATCCTGACTCAACTGTGTGGAAGCACCAGCCTGGAAGCAGAAAAACACGGACTGGGAATGGTGAGGGTGGCGAGGGACAGGAGTATTCCCTGACACCTCAGAGTAATTTGGGAGGGGATGTAGGAAAGGCAGAGGATCACTGCAGCATCTAAGAGGCTGATGGCCTCCCTGCTCACATATTTCAAACAGATGTCCTGGCTTTGTGAGCCTGCAAGTGGAGTGCTCGGCATCTGCTCCAGGTTAAATGGCTTCTCCTTCCCCAACTCCCAGTCTGCTGGGAAAAAAATCGAAAAAGGAGATGACAAAGTCTTGGAATGTGCGAAGCAAGAAGCAAACATGAAATGTGGGGAAAACACTGGCCTGTAAATATTTAAAGTGGAAAATGCAGCTTGTACTGGTGGAAATGGGGTTTCAAACTATGAATTTAATGTTGTCCCTTCGCAGGCGTGTTTGGTGAGCTGGCCTGTGGCTTTTCCTCCTCTTTTATGTTAAGGATAGAAATATCTGCTGGGATGCTCAGCCTTGTTCCAGTGCACCCTGCAGTCCAGGAATAACCAAATTTAATTGCTTTTTGTGAGAAAAGCTGCAGCAGAAAGTACTTCATTTGTAGCTTTATGGTAAATGTTAAAATTCTGATCCATAAATCGCTGTTCAACTTGGGCGTACTGAGAAGTGTAATTTAAAACAGGTTCTAACTGCGCAGTCTGGGGAAAAAACATGGTGTTTGGGTTTTGTGTATAACGGAGGGATGTGTGTCTGTGTGGGATGACTATGACTTCCTCAAAGCAGTTTTGTCATGGGTGTCTTGGGATAAAGCTTTTTTTTTCTTTTTAAACAGGGTGACTGAAATAAGAGTCTCATTTCAGATGTCAAAAGAATCTTCATGCAGTTCAACCAACATATGTGGCAAGGAGAGTCCTGAGAGGACTCTGGATAAATCGTGTGTGCTTTTGACAAGGAACTGAGAAGCCACTGACAGCTTCTGTTCTTAATTTACTTTCCAGAAATGCCTCTTCTTCTATGAACACTTTGCTGATGGCAAAGGCCTGGTGGTAGCTTAGTGTCCGGTGAGGATGGAGAGGACCGGCCATAGCAATGGAGACACCCAGAGCAGCGTGGCAGCTGCTCGTCTATCCCTCTGGCAGGGATGCAGGTGTGGGAGCTCCAAAATAATGGCACCCTGTGGACATCATTACGTTATTCCACACGGATTTTGCACCAGGGGCAATTTTTGGTGGGGGGGGGGGGGCAGCTGAATTGTGGTGTTGGGGTCCCCACATCATCCCAACTGGGGACTCATATATATGTGTCCTTCTCTTTCCCAGAAAAGGGCAACAAGGCTCATGACGGGTCTAGAAAATGTATTTTATGAGGAATGGCTGAGCTGGATTTCTTTAGCCTGGAGGATGCTCAAGGAGGATGCTCAAGGGCCCTCGTCGCTCTCTTCAACTCCCTGAAAGGACACTGTAGTGAGGAGGGGGTTGGTCTTGG
>VZTE01001106.1:42944-57675 GCA_013397775.1 Eulacestoma nigropectus
CCCCGGGCCCCCCCCCCCCCGCCCGCCCCCCCTCCCTCACGCCCCGCCGCCATCTTGCCCGCGGAGTACCGGAGGGGCTCCGCTCCGCCGCCGCCTCTGCCTCTCCCCCTCCTTCCCCTCCGGCCGGGTCGCCTTCTCCCGCGGCCGGGGGGCCGGAGTCGGCAGGTAAGGCCTTCAGCGAGGGGCACTCCCGCCCGCTCAGCCCACCTCAGCCGGCTGTGTGAGGGCAGGACATCCCCCTTCCCCACACGGGGTTCTGACGCCTGAGGAATGGGCTGCCTCGCCCTCCCCTCAGGGGATGGAGACCCTCTCCTGGGCGGCCCCTTTTTGGGGCTGCTCGGGCTCCCCGCACGCCCCACAGGTGAGGGGAAGCGGCGTGGGGCTGCGGCGTGCCCGGGCCGCTCTCGGGTAGGAGGGATGGGATCCACAGGGCCTGTGTAACACACCTGGAGCATCTGAAGGACTGGTAGGGAGGTGTGGGCTGGAAGGGTCTTTTGGCCCAGAGGGATCGGTGAGTGTGGAGGGATGGGAAAATTCCCTGTGGGGAGATTGGTGAGAGGGTGCAGATTCCCCCCATCCCATGGGGTCCATTCCTTAGTACCATGGTTATCCTATCCAGTTATTCCTGCCTCTGTTGCTTTCTGTGCGGACATGCTCAGTTCATCGAGGCATAAAGCCATGTGTGCCCAGTAATTGTTGTTCTCATCCTAACGTGTCTGTGTAATTGTGTGCAGCCCAAAAGGAAAGGCAGGAGTTTGTGCTGCAGCCTGTTCTGTGGTGCTTGTGTTCTCCCAGACCTTGGAAGGTTGGTCCACCTCAAACGAGAGGGTTATGGTCTCGTGTATCCCTGTGGAGTCATGTCTTTGAACATCTAATAAAGTTTTGTGAGCTTACTTTCATCCCAACACCTGTTTGAAGGTTGATGTATCCATATGACTCTTGAAATGCAACTTCCCTGCCCACACACACATCATAGCCCATTTGTAGCTGCTGAGTGCATCCACAAGAAAGTCCTTGAGCTACAGTTACGTGAAGAACTATGTTCACTGTTGCTTGTAAATACATCAGTGTCTTATTGTGGTGTAAAGTGCACCCTCAGCAATAGTTGGGAGCCAACAACTCATCTTTTCGGATTTCATAATGCTCCTCATTTCTCTAATCCATGGAGCAAAGAAGACATGTAATTGGATAAAAAATATGCCTTCTGAACACTATGAATGCTTTTAGTAATATGGTAAGTTGCCTCCACACTGTTCCTATCCAGGCACACAAGCAGGGTGCTCTCAGGTGATGGTCTGAGACCTAAAAGCATTTCAAGCCTCTGCTCACTCTGGTGGATCCGAGATGGATCTTGAACACTGTCATGAATATTTGATGGGTGATGGCCCTTAGTGGACAGCTGGGAGTTACAGAGAGTGAGTGAGCAGCAGAACAAAGAAACAGTAGCTAGGAAATGGATTTTTTTTTTAGGTACTTAGTTTGAGAGGGATACAGATCTTGCTTTAGGGATATGGGGGAGCCCTTCTGGTTTTAGTGCAGTGAAACATTCAGATGTTCTGGGGGCTGAAACTGTCTCTGTTTGTGCTCGATCTCTGCACAGTTTGGAGGTTCTGATGACAGGCAGGTTTTCATTCACAGCAGTTGAGCAGAGCTCAGCCTTGGCATCAACAGATCTGGTGTTAGGAGGTTCCTGACTTGGCTTTGGCTCTTCATGAGAGTGAATTGGGTTCCTCTGAAAAGATAAACTGAGCGAGACTGTGTCTCGTTGTAAGGGAGCTGTGAAGGAGATTCATTACAGACCTAGCCAGCTGTTCCTCTAAATACAAAACTCTTGTTTTTCTTTTAGTTGGTGTTTTGGAGTACTTAATAGGTGATGCATCATCAGCTTTTTCTAACCAATTACATGTGACTATTAGATAATTCTGTTTGTCAGCAGGGAGATGTTTACCAGGAAAGAGGTTACTGATTTAGCTGTAACTTTAAATTATGCCACTCACACTTAATATTTCCAGTCCCCTATATAATACTGAAATGGATGATGAAGGATTGGATTATTTATACAGCAGAAGTGAAGTGCAGCAGGATTGTGAGTTGAATGCTGCTTCGATCTATCCAAGGCTGCTGGTCAATGTGATCTTTTGTTTCCTTGTATTTGACTAAAATTTTATAGTAGAAGTAACCATGAAAATGTGATTTACAAAGCATAATAAAAAGAAGGAATCCCTTCAAATCCTTGGCGAGATTAGTGCCTTTATTTGAAACAAAAAACAAATGATACTGATTTCCTCCTGATATTTTTCTCCTGTTTTCACAGGAGAAATATTGCTTTCAAAGAATGACAACAGCTGCTTCAGCAAGTGGATTTGCTGTGCAAGAGGTCATTATTTACAGCTGCCAGCTTTATTGAATTCTTCCTTACATTTCATCCTTATTTGTAAGTTTATAAGTCACTGCAAAGTGATGAAAAGAGATTCAGCTATGGAAATAGACTCTTCTAGCCAGGACCCAGGAGCTCTGTTTAGCTCAGTTCTACCCCTGACTGTCTTTGTGATCTTGGAAAAGTCAATAAACGTTGCTCAGTTCTGGAAAATGAACTGGACAAACTGATGGAAAAAACTATCAGTGTTACTGGATGATAGCCTGAGGAAAACAGTTAAAAAGGCAAAAACCTGTTGGTGCTAGAAGGTTGTCTTGGGGGATCTTTGGAGAGCTGTAGGGAAGCTATTAAAGTGGGGATAACAGATATGAAGGATGCTGGAAAATCCAGGCTTCTGGGGAAACTGCAGTTTGTAAACAGAGAAAATGTGTTTCTTTTTTGTTGTTTTTAACATGGATTTAAATGGCCTTTGATCTCTTGCAGTCTTTTAGAAGCAGCAAAACAACTTAGGGTTGATGTTTTGTGTGCCATCAAGTGATATTGGGACCATCATGAATATCACCAAGGGTGGGCTGGTGCTGTTCTCAGCTAATTCCAATTCCTCATGCATGGAACTGTCCAAGAGGATTGCTGAGTAAGTAAAGTCTGCAGGGAATCTTGGGGTTATTCTGATGAGACTTGTTTTAGTGGACACTTGATTTCCCCGTTTAAGGGAAGTTACATGGGAAAACTGGCTTGCGTGGAGCGTGCTCTATTGCAGAATGCATTTCAACAGCTCAATAACGAAGAGAGTAACTCGTGTTTGAATTGTTCCGTGGCAGGTTGTGATTGGCTGCAGCATTTTATAGGAAACACGTGGGCTAATTAATGTTTGGATAGTGTTAAATCATCATGGCAGAAGTTTTCTTACTCCTTGTAATGGGTTTTTTTTTTTAGGCAGGAAAACTGCATCCCTCCTGCTCACTGTATATTTTGGATGGGAATATTCCTTTAGCTCCATGGATAGCTTCAGCAGAACTTTTAGAACTTAAGTAAATTTTTACTGTGCTAATTAGGGTGCATAACATTACTGGGAATATTGGACAGGATGGATTTCTTCCAGAAGCTTATTTACCCAAAGTTAGGTGTGATAGGAGGAGAAAGGGGAGTGCAGAGGAACTCAGGTTACATGTGGAAAGAATTTGGGCCTGAGTGCAGAGCATACTCTGGTCTCCTTTTTGTAGTGATGGGGTCTAGCTGATGCTGACAAGGAATAAATACAGCAGATATTGTTCTTCCATTATCCATAAAACAGTGCTTGCTACTCTTTCCTCTTCACTCTGCATTGAGTTTTTTCCAGAGAAGAATGATTTAAAAGTGGTATTTTTAAGTATTGCGCACATGTATGTTGCCACATGTGTGTATGCGTGTGTGTGTATATATATACATATATATATGACAAGCACATGTGTGTATGTGTGTGTATATATATATATATATGACAGGAAATATATTAAAAATTAGAAAATGATTTAGTATTCCAGCATTTTTTTTCCTGCTGCTTGTTCTGAGCTTGACTTGAAAATAAGTTTAGCATAGTCTGCAGTGCAGCTTTTGGAAATTGTAGGTGCTTTTTAAAGAGATGTTCACTGTAATTACTGGTTTTATGGTTTGGGATTTTCTTTCCTTGGTTTTCTCCCATGGAATGCAGCCTTTTCAGTAACTATTGCATTATATGGGATTTACATTTGTTTTGCCCTTCCTTTCCCCTTATTGACTTCCACCTTTTTTCTGTTCCCACAGGCGCCTGGGAGTTGAGATGGGGAAGGTTCAGGTTTATCAAGAGCCAAACCGAGGTGAGCATTTAATTAGCAAAACTGGAAATGTACCTGACACTGATTTGCATGTATTGGTTCCCCTTTTCTTAGACTCTAAAAAGACTTTTGCTCTTGCAAATATTACATATTTCTCTTCTTGGCAGAAACACGAGTACAGATTCAGGAGTCTGTGAGAGGAAAGGATGTGTTTATCATCCAAACAGTTTCAAAGTGAGTAACTGTTTAAAGACCCTGTGCTAGCATTTGATGTGGGCTGTCCATGGGAATGCTTCTGGTTTTCATTTTTAATCACCTTTTATGTTTGTGATACAGTGTAATAAGCTTAGATTAACTAGATAGAGGCTTTTCTTTGTGGAGGGTTTTTATTACTGGTTTTTTTGGTCTTTTATATGTACACAAAGACAACTTTGGCATAAGCTAACTTCTATGATTTTAATTTTTAGTGAATATATCAATAAAACCTTCCACTTGATCTCTGCATTCTTTCCCTAAGTGTATTCTTCTGCTTATGTCATTCTTTTTAAATTCTTCTCTTTTCAGCTCCCTATCTCTAGCACTATCACAAAGTTCTAGGTGTAGGAGGAATGTTTCCTGGGCAATGTGTCCTGTGATTCAGAAATTCTTTAATTTTATATGAAAAGAACTTTACAAATGCTTAGTCTTTTTTTAATGGCAGCAGAAATAGTAGATCTTAGTTGATGACCAGTTCTCTAAAAAAGTGCCCTCTTCATCTCTTCATTTAGTGCAGAGAATAGATGCTAGTTATTAAGTATTTAGCCTGTTGTTGGCTTGAACAATAGAGAAGTATGTTGTAATATATGACTTTTTCTTTAAAAATCTATGTGGAAAAAGTGGTATTGGAGATTAATTATGGGCTACTTTGTTACAGCAACCTGGTATAACAAAAACTGCTGAATTGTCCAAAATAGCCAATTAAAGGAAAACAGAGAAGTGTAATTTTTGTGAAAAATTAAAATGCTGGGTCCAGGGCACTTGTCATTCCAAGGGGCACAGCTGAATTCTTAGTGGTGTTCACTCAGTCAGCATACTTCGGTATGAAACCCCTGGAGTGGGTGTAAATACTGTGTTGAATACAGGATTTTTATGCACCAGATACAGAAGCAGATGTTTCTCATTGCAGGGATGTGAATACCACGATCATGGAGCTCCTGATCATGGTGTATGCATGTAAAACCTCCTGTGCCAAAAGCATCATTGGAGTGATTCCTTACTTCCCCTACAGCAAACAGTGCAAGATGAGGAAAAGGGGCTCCATTGTCTCTAAATTGCTGGCCTCGATGATGTGCAAAGCTGGTAAGAATGTGGCTGTCCTTAAATAATCAGGGCAAGGGGGGCTCCTGCTGTCAGCTTTCAGGTTTAGAGAGATCTATACACAAATTTGGACTCGGTTTAGAAATAACTGCCAAGCTTTAAATGTGTTTAAAACCTACATAAAAAGGAGGATGTAATTAGAAAGGTTTCTGAATGATGAGTTCATAAAAAACCCAAATTCGATACAACCATTTTACATTGAGTTGTACTAAGCTGGCAAAATTAGTCTGCTGGGCTGAGCTGCTTTGGGCTCTGGTATCCACCTCTCACAATACCATCCTTTGCCTTTCTCATAGTCTGGAACAGTTTTGCTTTGTCATTTCTGGCCTGTTTTTTACTTGTTGGATGAATGCACTTTGTCCTTTACATTTGAGACCATGTGGGAGAATGAGATTATTCATTTTCACAGCCTTCAACACATTTTCTCCTCCTTTCCTTTCGCTCCCATCCCTGGGAAAAAACAGGCAGTTATAACAAACTGTGTGATCTGGGTTGTTATTTTGAGAGAAGTGGTTTTTGATTAGGAGCTTGGCCCATTTTTCAGGAGTTGGAAACTCTAATGAGCGTGCCAGGATCTTGCCGTGTGACACAGGACAAATCAGTGCTTCCATTTTGTCCCATGTCCAATGGAGAAGGATCTTGCCTGCCTCAGTGTGGCACTGCAGAGTCAGTTATGTGCAGTGTTCTGAGGTTCTTTTAAAAAAGACACTGTAGAAGTCTCAAAACATGTTAATGCCAATGTGCTTAAGAGGAACATAGTTAATTTATTATGTGCTTTCACTTAGTGTTCTCATGCAGCTTAGAGATTTTCTGGACAAACTGCAATGAAGTGAAACTTAGAAAAAGAAAAGTATCTGTTCTATCTTACTGTTCCTGATGTGCTTCTCTGTATGTCTTATTATTCTGTTTTAAAGGACTAACTCATCTTATTACCATGGATCTACATCAGAAGGAAATTCAGGGCTTCTTCAATATTCCAGTTGATAATTTGAGAGCATCCCCATTTTTACTCCAGTACATCCAAGAAGAGGTGAGGAAGGCCTGTTATTACAGTTGGTTTTTTTAATGCTTGTTTTGTCAAGTCTCAGGGCATCTGAAACAAATTCCTCTGAAAAGATTAACTGCTCAAACTGAATTTTAAGGGGGAAAAGGTCACGTTGGGACAGGGAGTGGTGTTGGGGCTGTTGGATCTTCTCTTCCCCACATGTTTAACTTCTGCTTTCATGGAGAGCTGGTGTTTTCTTGCCCATGCAGCGATTCTGGTTTTTTCTTAGATATATTCCCCTAACACTTAAATAGGATTTTCTTGCTCTTGATGTCCTCTTCCCTTCCTATTTCCAGTTTCTTTGACATTTATAGGATGGGCTGCTTGTGTGGATACAAATTTAAATCACATAATAAGAAACACTTTGGAAGTTGTAAACTATGAGAGAGCCTATTGATTGTGCTCTGAAAGTAAGACTGGTGGGTGGAAATCTTACCCACTGTTTGTTCAGACTGCATGTCTTGACTTGAGGAGCTTAACTTGGGATGTTGTGTGCCTCCATTTCTCCATATTATTTTTATAAGGGTTTTGAGAAGTGCTACTGGTAGATTCGCCTATACAAAATGTGCAAATGATAATTGTAGGTATAAGATGCACTTTAAGCCTCTGACTAATGGTAATTTGGAATAAAGCAAGTGCTTTCTTCCTGCTGAGAGAAAAGCTTTAGCTCACTCTTGCTTTTGAATCCAAGCTATTTCTTTTTATAGAGATAGGAATGCCTCAATGTAAAAAACAAAACACACCCCACCCCGCCTGCTTAAAGAAACCCAAACCAACATGATTTTGTTATGACAGTATTAAAATCTGTTTGGGGAATCAGTTACCATTTGAATCTCTCATTATCATTTCATTTGGTAATAGAGTCAAAGAGGATGGCAGAACAAAACTCCGGGCTCTGGCTTTGCCACAGTCTTGTGTTCCAGGAGAGAAGTATTGCACATTGTAAGCACTTCCTAACTTAAAAAAGAACAAAAGTGGAAAACCAAATGCACAGACACAAGACAAGTTTTGCCTTTATGTCCTGCTTGAAAGTGTGGTTTATGGTCAATAACAAGATCATGGTCCTGACTGGGTCTTGAAGCACATTTTGATTCCTAAACTTTTAATGGTTTACACAGAATTATTGCAGCTGTGAGTCTGGCACTGCTGTGCAGTCTTAACAAATGACCATTTGTAGAGATCTGAAGTATGTGTAGAGAAGTCTGGAAAGATACTTTCAGTTCTTCATCCCTCTGCTCACCCATGAGGGGACTTTCTAAAACCAGAGTTAACTGAATGGATCTGATCACATGGGATCTGTACTGACAAGTACCTTCACCAACCAGATCATTTATACTATCTTCTAAAACTTAAAATCTTAAGTTTTAAAACTTTTAAAGCTTAAAACTTTGATCCATTGCTGCTCAGAAGGAATTTAGTTTTCATCTCAAGTTCCTGGTGGCCACAACTTGCTGGATATCCTGCACTGGGAATGCCAGAGCTTCCAAAGCTGTGGGAATCATGATGGGATGTACTCGGTAACATGCAATGGAGTCCAGCTTGGTAAGAATGAAAGTCACTTAACATGCAATGGAGTCCAGCTTGGTAAGAATGAAAGTCACTTAAAAAACATTTCACTGGAAGTTATGAGGATGAGGGGTTGTAGTTGTTCCCTGCTGGAATTTTATGCCTAGATGTGAAGAGAATCACTTGCTGTTCTGGGATGAAGACAGTCCAGTCAGTGACATTCCTGTGATATGAAAATAATTTGATGTTTTCTTCTGTGTGCTTGGCAAATGTTGGATACTTGGTGGCTTCTCTTTCCTTTGCACACGTGTTAATCCCAGAGTGACGTAGCCCTTTGTTACATGGACTTGCTGACACCTTAGTGTCTTTTGGATGACATTTCTGGCTTTCTGACTTCATTTTTGAAGAGCTGAGAACAAATTTGGTAATTTGGCAGGGGAAAAGTGAGGCAATGATGTCTGAACAAGATCAAAGCCTTTATTATGTCAAGTGACAGGCCCTGCCTTGTCCATACCTTCCGTCATGTTAATCTTTGTAGCCTCTTGTATAACTCAGTGTTTATAAAGGACAGAACATGCTGAATTCCCAGTTTATAGGTGGAGTTACTAACATTGTGGATTATTAATGTTGCCTGACGTCCTCAGAAAATTTCTTACATTCAGTTGGTTGAGCCCTTGCCCAAATTCAGAACTTACTTTTTCTTTCCCATGCCCATTACAGGGAGAGCTTTTGGAAATACTCAGCCAGTGCAGTTTGTATGTTTGAGGATAAGATTGTGGAAGAACTTACCTTACCTGTGTTTGCAGAAACCTCAAGTATTTCTGTGCTCTGGAATGGGTATTTGACATCTGCCAGCAAGGTGGTGAGCTGCATGACAGAGTGTCATCCCCACAAATCTTTGAAATTACATCCCTAACAGATCAATTTGCAGATACTTAATGAAGAGTCTTCCATCCTTTAGCACTGGGATTCTGAGGACTGGACCTGCTCTGTAGGACTTTGCTTGGCTCAGGTCTATGGTTTTTGGATAGGAGGACAGACAGGTTCTCTTTAAGCTGCTCTCCATACAGATGGATCATCCCAGGGCAGCACAGTGAAGGAAAAGGCTGAGTTTGCAAGGAGTGGGGTGAGCTGGGATACCAGAGGGAATGTAGTTGTAGTTGCTGTTGGAAAGGAGGACTGGAAGTGTGAGTGGTGGAATGCTTGAGAAGTTACAGACAAGCAAGATGAGTCTGATGTGGAGTCACTGTTTGCAAGGAAAACAGAGATGGGGATAAAAAACTTTTGAGAGATGGGGACTGAAATGCTTGTTAAATGCAGAACAGGAGTCTGGAGTGAAAAACCAGTATGAGAACGGGGCAGGGGCAGCAAACTCAGGAGCAGACTGTGCTTGTGAAGCCTGACTGAAACACCTGTGAGACCTCAGAGGGAAACCCAGACTTCCTGGCCTCATCCCTCTCATGCTGTCAGCGTTTGCAGCAGCATCTCCTCATGCTGACCAGCGTGGAAGAGTTTGCAGCACTATGAGACCGTGCCTCCAGGGTCAGTGCAGTGACTGTGGAAGTTTATCCCTTCTGATGGTCCATAGAAGGAGTCAGTGTGATGTGATGGGAGAGGTGTGACCTTTCTCAGGGTACTCTGTAAAGCAATAGGAAATGGTAAAATGCTGGTTTTTAGTGGTTAAAGACAATTTAAATTGAACAGGAAACTTTAATTTTGATGGTTTCCTGTTTCTTTTAACACTTGTGGGTGTAACCCTGATGTCCTAAAGCAGTTACTTTTCTGTTATCTGTACTATAAAATGGGGTTTATGAAAGGTACAGTTTGAAGTTAATATCTGAATTTTCTAAATACCTGTTTTTACTGAGCTGTCAACCTTGATCATGTACCATGGATTCTTGAGGTTGCTTTCTTAGGTAAAATGTTCAATGCTTAAAATTCTTCTGGCAAAATAAAGTTCTCTGATTCTTACTGAGTTTAAATTTGTCTAAAGATATGAAGTGGACATTGCTATCTGTTATTTACTACAGATACCAGACTACAGGAATGCTGTAATTGTGGCCAAATCTCCTGCGTCTGCAAAGAGGTGGGTAAGATCTGCTCTCTTGCCTTAGAGCAGGAAATCTGTCGGGATTTTGTTCTTAGGATCAAGTGAAGGACAGATACCCAATAATTAGAAGATGCAGCCTTCACACCCCTCCCAATTCTGCTCTGTCAGCTGTGTAGTTTTTACATTGTTGCTGTAATCATAATAAATCTAAGGAAAGTAAAAAAAAACCATACAAAAGGATGGGTTAAATCAGTGCAGTGCTTATGGTAAAGAAGGTTTTTAATTATGTTATATTTGTGTGCATTTACATTATAAATTTCCTGCTGTAAATAAGGAAAAGTGGCTGGAAGTTTAATGCCATTAATCCAGATGAGTTTCTTAACATGGCCATAACTAAGAACATGGTTGATCAGATCCTGAACACAGATGGTGAAACTGGGTTTGCTGTTTGAGATGATTGTGAAGTCTTTGGTGGTTGAATGACTGTTCTTAATCCATGAAGCTTTTTAGTTGACTGTTCCTAAACTCTGGAATTACAGTGCTGTCAGCAGGCACTGCAGGAGCTGGATGATGGTTTAAGAGATGCTGTATTTGCTGTGGTGACAAACCAAGAGTTTGTTGAAAAGTTATTTAAGACTTTGATGCCAACGTATTGTGATACTCGGTGTTTTTCTTACTTTATGTAGCAAATCACCTTTTGTCATCTTTTTCTCCAACAGTACTTCTTGTAATTTCTTTTGTTTTGGCCAGGCTATTTTACATTTGTTTCTTTTCCATTTCTTTTCCACGGTGTCAGTATTGCCTCTTGGGTGGAGGCAGGCGTTTGTTGCAGCATTTTAATGGTTATCCAGTAATTGTCAATGCCAGCAAATAGACAGATGAGTTGCACATCACACAGTGATTTCTGGAGGAGAGGATCCCAGAACTGTATTGTTTAGCTTCTTCATATGTTCCTATGAGTATTTAAGGCAGTATTTGAGGAGTTACATTGTATTGGGAGAAGGATGATTGGATGTTTCAGCCTAATCCAGGCTGAAAACAATCTGGGAAAATTACTTTTGATGGATGCCTGCTTGTGAAAAAAAACCCTTGCGTGGTGAAGTTCAGAATGTCTCTGTGGTTTCTGAGCTCACTAGAAAATTACTAAATCATTTGACTGTTGCTTTGAACTTTATTCAGTTTAATACTGCATTTTAAGGTAATTATTATGGTTTTATTGATACGATTATGCCTGCTAAGTCATAACTCTTAATGTTTGGAATAATAATTACCTGTAATTAACTACTTGCAAAAATATTATAACTATGATAACCACAGGGTGGAAGATTCTTCATTTTTAATTAACTGAGTATCACGATGGGCAAATTATTCTCTGGACTTTTGATTGTTTGGATAGTGAAACAAGGCTTAAGGACAGAGGAGGTGATTCAGGTACAGGTCTGAAGTGCTGATGTTAGAGCAGAGTGAATCACTCTGCATGTGCTGGGCTTGCTTGGACCAAAGGAGACTTGGATGGGTGGCTTAGGCAGGATCCCAAACCCTTGGGTGTGCAAGGTAAAGTGGCATGGATGTGCTAATTTGAATTTGCTGCTTCCAGTATCTGGGATACAAATTCCTGTTTTCCTGACTCTCTGCTTTTCCCACTCCCCCAGCTAACCTTACACTTCTTTACAGAAATTTCTAATTTTAGTTGAAGAAATACTGCACTGTGAAGGAACTTCATGTCAGCTAATTAAAAAATCCAAGCTGTTCAACTCCAGGTGTAGTTTGTCAGGCAGAATGATTGTCTGGATCCCCTTTTCCATAGGGTATCCCAGGTTATGTGTCAGCAGGTCAGGGGTACTGTCTTTATTTAGTACTAAAATAAATAGGTGAACACTTGTTTTCTCTTGTCATGTGAATATTTTTTTCCTGTTAAATGTAGACAATCCAGACATCAAGGCTGTTCTTGGTTACTGTTAGATGTGTCCTGCTAAAATGTGGGATCCCAAGGATGCTGAAGGCTAGGAAATGTTATTTTGGTTGCTGGGCAAAGCAGAAGGGAGTAGTCAGCATTTTGTGACTTGCAGCATTTATCCTGTTGCTTTAAGGCCCATATGGGCACTTCGAAGGTTATTCTGACTTTAACAAACCTGATAAAAACAAGATACTGAGGGGCAACTGATTTCTTCCATGAATTCTCCTAAAATTTTAGGATCATTTGACTTCCCTCTGAAACCTTAGAAATAAAATGGAAATAGATTAGGATTGTATATACGTGAATTATTTTAAATTTAACCTTTTTCTGGGTTCTTTTAACCCTTTCTCTGCAGGGCACAGTCATTTGCTGAGCGCTTACGGTTGGGAATCGCCGTGATCCATGGGGAAGCTCAGGATGCCGAGTCTGACATGGTGGATGGTCGGCACTCACCTCCTACAGCCAAATATGTAGCTGCTATCCACCCCAGTCTGGAGATCCCCAGTAAGTAAGTGTGTCTGGGAAAGTGTTACCTGTTGTTTTTGTGGGTTTAGGGATTGGGTCTGGCAGGGCTGGATTGTCGAAAAGGAGTGGTTCTTCACAGAGAAAAGAAAGCATCTTCCTTAGTGGGGGGAAAAAGATTTCTTCTTGCTTGAATGTGAATGTGACCTACAGCTGCACCACCAAAACTGCAGTGCATAAACCCAGCTTAAGTGTCAATGGGTGCCTGAACTGGTTGTGTCTGCAAGCCACTCTGTTTCTGTGCTGAAATTAAGAATTAGTAGAATTGGTAAAGAATTCAGGTATAAATGAATATAGTTAATATTTTAGTTAAGCTTAAAAAAATGATTTATGTATTAGAATCCTGCTGGTTTTCTCAGTAATGCTGTTGAAATAATTGCTGCTTCATGTCTCTAATAGTGGTGACCCAGCAGATATTTCCATACTTGGAAGTAAATCATATAAACTTTTTCCTTTCTCCTTTCTACTCCTCTGAAAACATTTGCCATTGATCAGTGCTGATTCCCAAGGAAAAACCACCCATCACAGTTGTTGGAGATGTAGGAGGAAGAATAGCTATCATTGTGGTAAGTGAGATGCCATCACTTCTCATAAATTATATTAAACATAAAAAAGTTAAAGTTTCAGAAATCAAGTAGCTATTCTGTATCAGCCACTAAACTTTGGTTTCTGGTGGACTTCTCATAGCATGGGGCAGCATTGAGCACACTCACAAAGCTGACTGAGAGCTATGAAGGGATCCACTCTGGAAGTATTTGGACCTTGTTTCCATGAGTTTCCACTTTCACATCCCTGGAAGTGTTCAAGGCCAGGCTGTATGGAACTCTGAGCAACCAGGTCTAATGGAAGGTGTCCCTGCCCATGGCAGGGCTTGGAATGAGATGATCTTAAAGCTCCTTTCCAACCCAGGCCATTCTATGATTCCTTGATGCGCTCATGATTTCTCTAAAGCAGAGTGTAATCTCTGGGTTTGTCAAGGAAAAAGGCAATTTTCTGATCGTTTGGGGTTTGTTACACTTGGTGAGGCTGTAGCGTAAGTCAGACGTGCTGTGTTGATCTGTCTGATGTGGTGAACCCTCAGTGACTGTGGGATTTTGGCAGGATGACATCATAGATGATGTTGACAGCTTTCTGGCTGCAGCTGAGACCCTCAAGGAGAGGGGGGCCTACAAGATCTTTGTCATGGCCACCCATGGCCTGCTGTCCTCAGACGCTCCCCGGCTGATCGAGGAGTCTGCCATCGATGAAGTAAGTGTGGAGTCTCAGCTCTGATCAAATTATTTGGGGTTTTTCTAAACTAGCAATTTTCTCCTGATTTGATTATTGACATATGCTGGCACTGTGTATTTAGGTGGGAGGTTTCTGGGTTCAGGCTTTCTTACTCTGGAACTGTGTGCTGGAATATTAGCATCCACATGTCCTTAAAGTACAGCAGTGGGAAGTGGTGAGATGCTGGACTGTCAGTATCAGCACAGCTTTCCCTTCAGTGGGTGGGATATTTTTTACCTTCCTCTGGACCTGTGTGGCAGAATGAATGAAAGGAAGGAGGAACAGTGCCATTAGTATCCATGGATACATGAAATCTATGGCAACACATGGCTCTTCCTAAGATTGTGACCCTGACAGTAATGTAAAATGTTTTGTCAGCCAGGGTGGTTTTGTGGGATCTGTAAAACTCCCTTTCACATTTCCAGTATGAAAGGTGGAAAACATAACAGAGCTACGTTTTCCTGATCACTTTTTCTTCCTATAGGTGGTTGTTACAAACACAATTCCACATGAAATACAAAAACTTCAGTGCCCTAAAATCAAGACTGTGGATATCAGCATGATCCTGTCGGAAGCCATTCGCAGGATCCATAATGGGGAGTCCATGTCGTACCTTTTCAGGAATATAGGAGTGGATGATTAACGCTTCTTCCTCTAAACAAACACCCCGGGCCAAACTGGAATCGAACAGAGAACGAGCTGTGAAGCGTCGTGCTTACCTTAATATTTCCATTGAGCCACTTCTTGTTTTCTCTTGGTTTAAGTATCAAGGTAGAACAGTTTTTAAGACCTTTTTTTTTTCTTTGCAGGGTTTTTTTGGGGGGGTGGGGGGGAATAAACATTTTACAAAAAACTG
>VZTE01001106.1:57693-120315 GCA_013397775.1 Eulacestoma nigropectus
TTACAAAAAACTGTTCTAGTTGCTTTTAGGTTAGTTGCACTATACATGATGAAAAAATCCCACAAAACACTTGAGGCAAGAATTTGGCTTCTAAATTAAGCATTCCTTTTCCAAAGCTGCTTGCTACAAGTGCTTTAAATGATAAAAAAATGAAGTGACTGTATAATATTTGCATTTTAAAAGCCAAAAAAGTTGTACTGTTGTATGCAGTTCAGTGATTTTGTAGGAGTGCTTTTATAGAAAAGCATATGGAATATGCACCTGTATTTATTTTCTGCGACAAAGAATAAAGACTTGTTTTGTGTGAGCTTTCTAAAAATGTTCATGTGCTGGTCCCTTGTCTTCTAAACTGTGTGTCCTTAAATATGCCAGGTGAATGTCAGGGAGCAAGAGGGACTTGCTCAGACAATGGCACAGGGTGCCCAGAGAAGCTGTGGCTGCCCCGTCCCTGGAAGTGTCCAAAGCCAGGTTGGATGGAACTCGGAGCAACCTGGGATGGTGGAAGGTGTCCCTGCCCATGGCAAGGTTTTGGAACAAGATGATCCCTCCCAACCCAAACCATTCTGTGATTCTTTGACTTGGGGATATTGTGGGGGATGTAGGTTCCAGCTGGTAAAATCCAAATCACCTCATCACAGGTAAACTGGGGTTCTTTTGAGGTTTCTTGCTTGCCCTGAATGCGTGGATGAGCTAAAAAATACACCATAGTGCAGAGCTGAACTTGTCCGGGTTTGTTTTGCCAGCCCTCCTTGGGCAGGTGTGGGTGGAATGGCCAGCTGGCTGCCAGGCAGCTCCCAGTCTGGGAGACTCCAAGTTCCTCACCTGTTGCAGAGAAAACAGTGGTGGAATTGATGAACATTAGAGGTTGTTTGGTTTAATCTTTCCATCATGTCCTACAAATGAGTATAAAGCTTTTGGCGTGTTCAGAAGTGAAAATTAACCTTTGTTTTGACACCGTTTCTATGTTGGAGACAAACTTCCAAGGACTTTGGAGGGTTCATTGACTTCAAAAGATAAAACCAGGTGCTTTCCTTAATGTTAATGGATACACCAGGCTGCCTTATTGACACGTGTGGGTACTTTGGATGTGTTAATGCAGGTCAAATTCCAGCTGAGCACTGAGGGGGAAGGTCGGTTCCTCTCACGGATGTGCCGAGCTGCTCCCGGTGCCGCCTCGGCTCCTTCAAAGAGAGGAGAAATGCTGACCTGACTCAGTGATGGGCACATTAACTGCACTGTGTTTATTTTATCAGTGAGACCTTGTGGAAGCGTGCTGCCACTTCAGAATGAGCCAGCCAGGCGTCCAGGGCAGCAAACTGATGGCTAAATACCCAAACCCACGGAATTCTGAGGTGGTTTCCTGTGCCTGTCTCATGTTGGCCTTTAGAGGAATAGCTGTGTCTTCCTCTCTCCACAACTCCCTGACAGGAGGGTGCAGCCAGGTGGGGGTTGGTCTTTTCTCCCGGGTAACAAGTGACAGGACAACAGGAAACAGCCTCAAGTTGCACTGGGAGAGGTTAGGTTGGATATTAGGAAAAATTTCATGGAGAGGGTTGTCAGGCATTGGCACAGGCTGCCCAGGCAAGTGGTGGAATCACCAGGGATTTAAAAGTAGTGTAGATGTGGCGCTTGGGGGTGCTGGATTAATGGTTGGACTCAATGATCCTAGAGGACTTTTCCAGGCCAAATGATTCTATGATTCTGTGATCTCTTCTTTGGGGGTTTCTCCTGGTCAGCCCTCACTGCCGTGCCAGGCTCCACCTCAGGCATTCACCCAGCTCCTGTTCGATCTTTGCTTTAAAACATAGAAACCCCTCCACTTTGCCTAGTTTCGTGCAGAGCAATTATGATATTGATGAGGGCTCAAGAATTTGGGAACAAACTGCCTCCATGAGGCTGGATTGCTGGTCCTTTGGCTATTCATAGTATTGGAGTGGTGGAAAGGGAGGGAAGAACATGAGGCATCACTTGGACATTTTTTGACCCTGCTCGTTTATGAGACACCAAAATGAAGTGATTTTGGCTCCCTGGGGAGTGGAGAGGGGTGGGAGGCAGTGGAGGCCAGGCTGCCCACCCAGGTACCTTTGGAAGCACAATTCCTATGCCTGGGCTGTTTAATGATAAATGCCCTTGGGCTGCTAACGAGTTACTGATTCAGTGATTGTCCGTGTGAGGTTGAGGATGAAAAAGGAGGCAGAGGAATGATGGAGCTCAATTCCACTGCTGGATCTGTTACCCCCTCGCAGCAGTTCAGCGTTGCTGACCTTGTTGTTGTAGTGGTTTATTTTTCCTTAAATGTTGCCGTGGGAATATGGGTAAGAGTCTTTTGTTCCTTTCTGCTTTCTTGTTTGAATAGTTTTCTTTTCAGGGCTGCCTTTTCTGTGTGAAATTTTTTGAATGCCTTTATTATTTTCTTGTAGTTTTCACTTGTGTATTTTGTGTTGTGCTGTGTGGAGACAGGCTGGGAGAGCTGGGGGTGTTCACCTGGAGAAGAGAGAGGTCTGGGGATACCTCAAAGCCCCTTCCAGTGCCTAAAGGGGCTCCAAGAGAGCTGGAGAGGGACTTTGGACAAGGTCCTGGAGTGATAGGACAAGGGGAAATGGCTTCCCACTGACAGAGAGCAGGGTTAGATGGGATATGGGGAAGAAATCCTTTCCTGAGAGGGTGGTGAGGCCCTGAAACAGGTTGCCCAGAGAAGCTTTGGCCACCCCTGGATCCCTGGAAATTTCCAAGGCCAGGTTGGACAGGGCTTGGAGCAGCCTGGGATAGTGGAAGGGGTTTGGAACAAGATGAGTTTTAAGATCCCTTCCAACCCAAACCATTTGGGGATTCTGTGACTTGCTCTGTTTTGTATAAATCCTCTGCCCCTTTCACCCCCTGTGGAAAGGCTCCTAAAGCCTGGGAGCCAGGTGGAATTAACCATGGAGTTAACCAATTAACCATCCCTCTGCCAGCCTCTGTCTGCTGGGTGTGAGCAGCTCTGCCCCTTGTCTATTACAGGGTGTTGAGCCAAATGCCCTGATAACAGCCCAGATAACAGAAACAACCATCAGCTACAGCAGTTTCAGATAAAGACTCTGCAATCGCATTTATTCTGCCTTGCAGAAAAATCCTGGCCAAAGCTGGGTCCTATTAGCCAACCTGTCTGCTGGGCATGGCACGAGGACAGGCACATCCTCCCTGCTTCCCCCTCTCCAGGTGCTTCCTTTGCTATTCATGGCTCCAGCTACCTGGGGTGCAGCCACCGTTTCATGTAATTAAGCTCAAGTTGCAGAGCTCCCATTAATTATCGAGTCTACAGTCTCTTGGCTTCTTGTCTGGGAGACTTGGGTCCTGGTGACTTGTCTGGGTTTTTAGGGAAAGGATGCTCCGTGCTGATCTTTCCTCCTGCCAGTCTTCCTGCAGGGTGAACAGGAGCACCGTCAGTGGCTATTTCCTCGCTGGGAGAGACATGGCCTGGTGGCCAGTAAGTACAGACAGACCTCTGTCCCTCTGGTGACACCCTGGGCACAGGGACATCCCCACCACTGAATTCCCTCCCTGCTTTCTCCACTCTTGCCCACGCCCTGTCCACCTCCTCCTGCCAGAATTTATGTCCTTGGAGCTGTGTTTTCCTTCTCGTTGCACAGAGCATGCTGGAGTTTGTTGGGTCTTCTCACAGGCTGCTCTGAACTAGGGGAGGGATCTGTGGAGCCAAACATCCATCTCCACCATTCCTGCATGTTCCTGCTGACTCCAACAAACTATGCATGCCCCAAGTTTCTTTTTTCCCCTCTTATTTCTGTATGATCTTGACAGACTGGCTGTAGGTCCTTCCCGTGTCTGGCACTGGCTCCTTGCACGGGGCCATTTCCAGCAGGGTGTGCGGCCACTGTGGCAAACACAGCAATTGGTGGCTCCTCATCCTCCTGGAGACAGGAAAGTCAATCCCAAACCCACCAGGGCTGTCCAGATGAGCGGGGTTGTGGGAGCATCACGTTCAGCTACCTGAATTTTACATGTTAAGGGATTTTCTTGCTAAATACACACACATTCCTCATCCCGCATGGGGGCTCTTTGGCCACACTTTACTTTTAGAAGCGCCGGGGACACCTGTGCCCTGCTGCTCCAGTTCAGACCTTATTTTTTCCACCTCCTTTTCCTGCGTTACCCCCTGGGGAAGCACCAAAGCTGGTCCAGCTGGCACGGCAGCCGTGCCAAGCCGCGGGGAGCCGGCGCTGGGGCACGGCACCTGTGAGCACCTGCGGCACCTCCTCTGCTCCCCGCAGATCGGTGCCTCGCTCTTCGCCAGCAGCGAAGGCTCCGGGCTCTTCCTCGGCCTGGCCGGGACCGGCGCTGCCGGGGGAATCGCTGTCGCCGGCTTCGAGTGGAATGTAAGAAATGTGTCGTGTGATTAGGACAATGAGTTCTGTCGCAGCAGATGGGCCATTTCACAGTCTCGAAAGGTTTGGGAGGAGCCGTGCAGGGGGTAATTTAACACAACCTTGCTAACTCAGCTTCTCCAGTCTCTAAAGCCTGTACTGTGAGGCTGGAGTCAGCTCAGCTCCACGTGCTCAGGGAAAAGGACATTTTGGAGCCGAGTTCCTAATCCAGCCCCTGCAGGTCCTAACAGGGCCATGACTGAATAGGTCACCCATTCCCTGCTTCCCCGCACGTTGTATCCAAAGTCCTTGGGTCCGGCAGAAAAAAAAAAAAAAAAAAGGCATTTGGCTTGTGTGGTGCTTAAGGAGCTGCTGGGAAATGTCCGGTCAGGAGCTGAAGGGCTGAGGGAAGCAGGTTCCTGCTGGCAGGGGTGCCAGGGGGTCTCCACCATGACCCCATACCAAAAAGAGTATCAAGGGTGTCTGAAACCGTTTGTGGGTGAACCAGGGCCAGGCCAGGAGCAGAGACAGGGTCTAAAGACTGCAGTCAGTGTTGAGCTGCAGCAGGATCCATGTTTTTTTCTGGCTCTTTCCTCCTTCCTGGCAGGCAACTTATGCTCTTCTGGCACTGGCCTGGGTGTTTGTGCCTGTCTACATCTCATCTGGGGTATGTACAGCTGCCCTGAGCCTGCTGTGGGGAGCGTGGCCTTGGACAGGTCCCCCACTCCCAGGAATCCTGTGGGACACCCGAGTCCTGCTCTGGGAATAACGCTGTCCCTTTGCCCTCTCAGGACCATCCCAGGAGGATGGGGCCTGGACAGGGCAGTGATGGCTCTCCCTCCCTGGCAGATTGTCACAATGCCCGAGTATCTCCAGCGGAGGTTTGGAGGGGAGAGGATCCGGATGTACCTCTCCAGCCTGTCACTCCTGCTCTCCATCTTCACCAAAATCTCGGTGAGTAGCCCCACCTTCAACTCTGTGACCAATCCAGGATTTATTTCCAGCTATCAGAAGGTTATTTTTGGTTCAAACCTTGTGCAGCCAAACTGGCGGAGAGCAGCTACTGCAGGATGCTCCAGGAAGGAGTGGGACAAAAAGTGGGAATCTGTGGGTAGATGCTGTGACATCCCAGGAGTTTATAGGTAGATCCAGCAGTGATGGTCCTTTCCGGGTGGCCCCGCTGGGTGTGTGGCTGTGTCAGGATTCCCAAGCTTGCCTTGTAGCAGAGGTTGTGGGTGAAATGTGCTCAGAGGTTGGGCTGCATTGCCTGGGTTTGTCTCCATGCTCTGGCACCGATGCTTTCCGGCACTCCCAAAGGACCTGGCAGAGCCAGGAACTGAACTGCGAATGTATTAATTTCTTTGGGGCTCATGGGGTTTCTGAGGAAAGGAAGCCTTGCTGCAGCTGTAAGATATTCGAGCCTGTACAGAAAGTGCCTGATTTCCAGGCACTTTTCCACAGGGATGTTTTCCCCTTGTTTTAACCTCATTCACAACTCCCTGTGTGCAGCCTCCGCTCACGCTGGTAACCATGGGAAGAGTTTATCCGAGGTAAAACAGCTCAGGAGCCTGTGATACCAGGTCTAGGGCAAGCAGGAGAGAACCTGGCACAGACAGCCCCGGGGGGCTGGAGACAGCGAGACAGAGATCAAGAGCAAACTGCTCAGAAAAGCTGGAGAGAAAACCTGCCGGAGGGAGCAATCCTGCTCGGATGGAACAGGTGGATCTGACCTGGGCTCTGCCAGGGCTGCGAGAAATGTGCTTTTGCAGGTGGCTGGCTGCAAGAAAAGTGCTTTTGCACTAGCAGAGGCTGTCTGAGGCAGGAGGGGCACTGCTGGCGCCCACATCGAGGCGCTCAGCGTCTGACTCTGTTCACCAGCTCCAGCATCTGTGAATGCGCCATCGCTCCCTGCACGGCGTTTCTGCAGCCCCAGGCCCTGGGCTGAGCTGTGGGGGGATCCTCTGGCTGTCCCTCCGAGGGATGTGGAGGATGGAGCAGCCCAAACCGGGCTCTCTGTGCATATCCGTCAGTGCTTCACGCAAAGGGAGAGGCTGCATCCGCCTCGGACAGAGCCTGGCGCTGCTGATGGGAATCTCTGGCTTCAGGAGAGCCCTGTCTCCCCCTCCTGAGCTGCTCTCTGACCCTGGGCAAGGCACTGTGCTTCGGGTTTAACAGGCAGGTTGCAGGGACATGGCAGCCCTCTCCACAACTCTGCTGGCTCAGGGCTTCCAGAGCGGCAGAGGTGGCACTGGTGACTCTGTTGCTGCAGCTGTGCCCTGTATTTCCCCTCACAGAACCATGCTCTGTCCTGCTGGAGGACGTTCTTCCACATAACTAACATTCTTTACACCCTAGTCATATATGGTGTTGAAAATCCTGCGGCATTATTCCTGAAATCATCTTGGTAGCTTTTGGAGCACCCGTTCAGTTTCCAGGTTTGGGCGGTGATGCTTGGATTATTCTCTGATTGTCCTGATATCCAGTAAACTCTTGTAACTCGCTCCCCATATGTGTCACATCTCCTTCCTGCTCCCAGCAAAGATCCAGGAGGAGCTCAAGAGATGCTGGAGCAGGTGTGTTTCTGTGGTCCCTGGTTCTGTGATCTGTGGGGTTCACACAGATCCCTCCTGGCGTTAAAAAGGAAAGGAAGCTGGGATAGGATTTCTGCTGGGATAATTTGTTCTTGCTGATCTGAATTTGAAGGAAGAGATCACTGTTAGCTTGAGGTTGTCTTTCAGTCTCTCCCCAGGCATTCACCCACGTCCCCTCTTGTCTCACCAAACGATGTCCTACTAAGCCATGGGGACATGCTTGGTCCCTTTGGTTTCCAGCCTCTCCATGGCTTTGCCCAGGAGGGATGGATGTCCTACAAGCTCCTTCTTAGCTTGGGAGGTGGTTGTGGTGTCACCTCTTGCCTAACACCAGATGAACCTGCAGTGACCCCTGTGCAGTGCCTGCTCCAATGGGAACCTCTGCGGCTCTCCAGGCCCTTCTCCACACAGCCTTGTGTTTGGAGCTCCACGGACACTCCCAAACTCCTCTTCCTGAGCCTTCCCTCAGCCAGCGCTGTCATTTCTTTGGTCTGCTGAGCTTTTTCTGATCTCTGAGTCAGGCAGGATGCAACAGAAGAGGAATCAGGCTAATAAGGGGATTATCTTTGCATCTGGCTCCATTCACAGTAAATCCTACAGACAATGGCTCTTTCCAGCAGTGGGTTGGGATGAGTGTCTGCAGACACGCGGGGCGTTGCCAAACTGGCCCGATGTCCCCATCCCTGTGGTGGCCGCAATGGGGAGCGTGGGAGGGAAGTGTGAAACTCGGAGCAATTAGGCAGGGCCGTGTCCTGAGGGGTTTCTTTGGTCCTTGTTGGGGGCTGCCTCAAAGCCCAGGATTATCTGGGCTTTTCCTGCCTCCTCTCCCTGCAGATGCTGTGTTTACAGATGGATTTTGCTCCGCGTTCTCCCAGGCTGAGACACTGCAATCAGTGCTGCTCCCTCAGCTCTTCTTTTTGGCAGTGGGGATGACAGACCCTCCTGTCCTGGAAATCTTTTGGTGGACCCCAGCCTTCCACATTTCACTGCAGGGTGCAGCAGGGCAGCCCAAAATCCTGCTGGGAGATGGTGTCCCACCCAGCTGGGAACATGTGAGGAGTGGCACAGGCGTCCTAGCCTTGGCAAAGAGCCCCTGGAGACTCCTCTGTACCCTGGGCAACTCGTTCTACCGAGGCTCTGGCTTCACCAATTGTTAATCCCAAGCTGTCTCCAAAGCCAGCTTTTATTGGGAAGGCTTTAGCGACAGTTGGGTAAGAACAAGTTTCCAAGTGAGGTCACTGGTGGAGGCAGGGATGTCTCTGGATTATGAAGCCTGACTTCAAAGGCTTCTCCTCTCCTCTTAAGGTTGAAAGGACTTATTTTATGAATAGGTCATGCTTAGTTTTAATTAGCTTGTTTTTGTATTTGGGATGTCTTATTAATGCCTTGGTCACATGTGCTTTTATTTTTTCCCACCCTTGCAGAATTACCAGGAAGGGAGGTGGAGATACCTCTGCTTCCTCATAGCAGAGGCTTCGACTCATTTGCAGACGACTGCAAAAATGATTAAGCATTGAGAAAGCCAGGAGAAGCAATGATGAAATATCTTGTCCAGGGCTGAATCTTCCAGCTGGGCTGTGGGGAAGGGTTGCTGGAGACAGGAGAAAAAATCAGGGGGGAGAAAACTTCCTGGGTGGTGCTGACATGACAAGTGATGGATCCCTCTGAGGGACATGAGGAGCTCTGGAAGACACCAAGGATGCTTGGCTGGCACTGTGCTAGGAAGGCTTAGAATATTTTGGGTTCCCACTTGAGGCTGTGTTGGGATGAGGTGGCTGAGGGCCCTTGGTTGGGGCTTTTCTGCTTTGTCACTGAAACTTGTGCTGTGTGAGGGGTTCAGTTGTCCTCTTGTAGCGCTGCTCAGGGGTTAGATTGCATTTGTAGTGCGAAAATGTTTGAGGAGCCAGTGGTAGAGGTCATGGCATGGTTGCCCATGAGTTGGTTCCTCTTCAAGAGGTCATTCCAGGGCTGAATTCCTTCCTGGTGTTGACAAGGACTCTCCCAGACACACGGCCAATCCCAAGTGCAGCTGAGGACATGCAGTACCTCCCTTGGGAATGCCAGGCATGACTGTGGTGTAAAGCCTGGCCCAGATGCCATGGAAGAGGCCCTGAATTAGGATCCTCAAGATCACGGTGTAAGTGCTCTTCTGGCTGGTTTGATTTGATTTAACCAAGGTTGTGTCTAACGCTGTGGGCTCAGGTGCTGGGGAACAGCTTTTGTGTTGTGCTGAAGCTGGATGTGTGCTCCCCTCCTGGGTTTTGGGCTGGTGGAGCGCTCCTGGGCAGCTCACACCTCGGATTTGACATTGCATGATCCTGCATGGCCTCTCTCCATCACCCGGTGCTGGTCCTCAGCTCCGTGTGGGAATGTGCTGGAGCAGAGCAGGAGGGAGGGCAGAGCTGGGGCGAGGAGGGCTGACATGGGAAATAACGCCTGCCCAACACCTTCCTAATCCCAAACAACTGCTCCCACATGACGAGGCAAGACAGCCCTGCTGCTGGGGGAGGGTTGCTGGGAGGTGTGCGAGGAGATGTCAAATCAGAGCCGCTGTCTTGGCTGTGGGAACCCGTCACAGCTCGGGGCCAGGGTGTGGAGTCGGCTCTTCTTGCCTCTTCCTGCCCCTTCTGGCCTCATTCCCTTCTCCAAACAAGGTTTTTGTGAAGATGCCCCAGCTGAGCGCTGGGAATGGCTGAGCTCAGCTGCGGGTGGAGACGTGGTGGTGGCACCGCCACCGTCGCTGTGCCTGGTCCTGTCCTCCCAGGGTGTCGCGGCTTTTGCTGAAGGAGGTGTTCCAGCTCCGAGTCTCTGCTTTATATCTCATTTCCACAAGGCTGTGACCACCCCCACGTGGGTACAATGACAGCTGGAGCTGCCTGCTCTGCTCCTTGGGGGCTGGGGGAAGGTGGTCTGTGACACAGCCACCCCCTGGGACCCCAGGCTTCAGGAGTGTCCTCCTGGTGTGTGCCACAGGGTGTCAGAGAAGGCTCCATGGAGACCTGAATGTGGCTTTCCAGTACTTCAAAGGCTTATTAAAAAGAGGGAGACCGACTTTTTATAGAGGCAGGTAGTGATAGGACAAGGGGGAATGGTTTAAAGTCAAAGAGGAGAGATTTATGTTGGATATAAGGAAAAAATCCTTCCCTGTGAGGATGGGGAGGCCCTGACACAGGTTGCCCAGAGAAGCTGTGGTTGCCCCTGGATCCCTGGAAGTGTCCAAGGCCAGGCTGGATGGGCCTTGGAGCAACCTGGGATAGTGGAAGGTGTCCCTGCCCATGGCAGGGGTGGGAATGTGATGGTCCTGAAGTTCCTTTCCCACCCAAACCATTCCAGGTTTCCACGTCCTCACTGCACCCACAGAGTTGGCTGTTTCCCTGCTGTGTCACTCTTGCAGCAGCCCTTGGGTGGTGGATGTCACCTGTCCCAGCTCCCATGTTTCCTTTTCCGCCCACAGACAGACCTGTACTCGGGGGCTCTCTTCGTGCAAGTCTGCCTGGGCTGGGACCTTTACCTGTCCACTGTCCTGATGCTGGTGGTCACGGGGCTCTACACCATTGCAGGTGGGTTGCTCAGCATCTGCTGGCCTCTGTTTTTCATCTTTCATTGAAACACACCACTTACCCTTCTGCTTTTATTTTTATTATTTTTTAAATTTTTTATTATTTTTGCCCCTGGAAGGTTTTTAGGGGTTTATACCAGCGGGGTTCATGGCCCTGCCCCGTCCAGCCAGTATCTGAGCAGCTTTCTGGAGCAGGTGATGACTCAACTCATGACCTCTCCTTTGTCATGACACCTTTTCATTTGTAATAACTCCTCCCCCACCACACAGCACTTTCCTGTGTGTGTACCTATTTGTACCAGCAATGGTCTGGGCTTCTCCTGTTACAGGATTATTTTTGTGGAATCTACAACCTGAGAGCCCTTGACCTGACTCCTTTCCCTCCCTCTTGCCCTGCCCTCAATGCAGCCTGCTGCCCTCCCTTCCCAAAGCTTTCAGGAATATTTCTTGGCTGTGCTTCCCCGTTGTGGGACTGGCTACTTTTGTGCACGGTCAACCCTTATGGTGGTTCTGTGATCTGGAGGTGATGAGGGTTTGGAGCTGGAGTTGGAAACTGTGGGTTCCTGGGTCCCAGCCCCACTCTCAGACCATGGGACCGTGTATCCCTGCCAGCCCTTTGGGTTATTGTTTTGGCTGGGACATTCCCTCACCCGGCCGTGAATCCTCCCTCGCTATCTCATCCCGGCCATCCAAACGGGAAACAATTTAAAATGTATCCGTAACATGGTGGATTTTGCAAGACTTTGGTTTCAAGCACATCCTGTCTCGAGTTATTCCTGCCCACGAGGCCTGTTGTGATGTGAGGCAGCTCGGTGTGAGCTCAGCCAGGTGTGATCATTGCATCACCCCGATCCCAAGATCTTCCCTCCAAATCCCAGGCATGGCTGGGGATGGTGCAGCTCTGGCTTCCTGGGATGTGATTCAGTGACTGGGGTTGAAACTGGTTCAATTTCTGACCCATTTTTAAAAATTCTGCTACTTTTTAATGCATTTGCTGGTGTGCTGAGTGATTGATTTCTGGCTGGGTAAGCAGGCCTGGGGTTTGCAGCAGGTCCGGAGGGAGAGCTTGGGATGGAAAGGGACAAACATTGGATGGCCAAAGGGGACCTCGCTAAGCACAAGGTGCTGGAAAAATAAAACTGTAGGGCTGGGAGGAGAGCTGAGGAGTGTACTAAGGGCAGACTGGGATTTAGGGAGAGGTGGGATGAAGGTGAGATCGATGTCCTGGGTGTGATCTGCTGCTGGAGCACCCAAAGAGATGGGGCTGGCTGGTGTCCTCCTGATTGTGTGGAGGTGTGGGGCTGCATCCCTCCCCTCCAGCCATCCCTTGGCTCCCCTTCCAAGCCCCTGGTGAGGCTGCAGCCCATGTGGCTCTCGGCTGCTCCCTCCCACCCCATCTGTGAGGCTGCTGTCCCCTCCTTGGCACCAGACCCACTGAGGAGCTGTTCCCTCTTCCCACTGCAGCTCCCCCACCACAGGGTCAGCAGGACGAGGCTGGTGACAGGCATGTCCCTGCAAGCTTGGCAGTTTTATTGGGATTTTCTGGCTGCTCCAAGCCCGAATCCAGCGGTGCTTCCAACAGTGCCTTTCTCCCGTGCAGGGGGGCTGGCAGCTGTCATCTACACGGATGCACTGCAGACACTCATCATGGTCCTGGGAGCCATCGTGCTGGCAGTGAAAGGTAAGAGCTGGGCCAGCACAGATCCATCCCGGGGATCCTCTTTCCCCAGCCGGGTGGGCTCGGAAATATTCAGTCTGAGCAATCTGGTGGCCGAGATGCCCAGAAGGACTCTGGTCTGTGGCAACCACCTTAATAAAATCTGTGGTCCCCCTGTGCCCCCTCCAGCACTGTGCTTCCCCTGTGTGCCATTCCACCAGGGCAGATGCCATAAAGCTGGTGCGGGTGCCACCCTGCTGGTGCTCCGTGTGGGGCTGTCCCCTGCCCTGCTGACATTCCTGTGGACACCACTGCTCCACATGTTTGCATCTCACTCTGAGACTGATCGAGGGCTTGACAGCAAAGCAGAATTCCCAGCTCTGCTCTGGGTGGGGTCTCCAAACAGGATCCCAGAGCCCAGGGACGTGCCTGGCAGAAGGCGGTGCCGGAACAAGGCACTGCTGCGGGGTTGGGATGTGGATTTGGTGCCCCGCTCCGGGTTGGAGTGAGGGTGGTTCATCACCAGCCCTTCCTGAACCCCCAGCACTGTTGTGTCTCCCCGCTTTCAGCCTCAGAGCATCCTTGGGAGGCTGGGAGCTTTCATCAGCCTTGCTCTGCCACTGGGGCTCTTGGCCCTGAGGAGCAGGAAGCAAAAAATCAGGTCCCAGCTTCAAAGGAAGGGGTTTAACTACAGAGGATGATTTCTAGAGGCTCTCCTGAGATGATTTCCACCATCTCCTGGGGCAGGCTGCTTAGGCAGGCAGGTGGGAAAGTCTCTGACCCAGAGCTGTGGAGGTGGGAGCAGCCCCAGCCTGGTCCTGTGGCTGCTCCCCTGTGCCAAAGCAGAGCCCTGGACGCAGCAAGGCATATTCACAGAAGTCAGATGAAAGGACAGAGACTTTGTGGAGAAGGGACAATAGCACTTAACTACCCCGGCAGCAGCACACTGCTCCAGGCAGGGGAGGACTTTGCTGTCAGGGCAGACCGGAGTGGTGTGCGCAGCCCGTGCGTTAGACAGAGCGCCTGGTTGTTTGGAATCGTTGTTGGGAGCTGTCCTTGGCCGTGGGGCTCTCTGAGGCTTGTCTCTGCCAGGTGCAGCTGTGCAGAGGAGCCAGGGGAGGAGGGCAGGTAGGCAAAGCCTGGAAAATCCCCTCCGGCAGCTGCAGAGCCCGGTTTGTTTTGGCTTTGCTGCCTGCAGACGTGGCACGGTGTTCGCAGGGAGGTGAGGGTGCTTGGCAGAGGCAATGATCCAGGGGAGCCAAAAGACAAGCTGCTGGTTGCACAGGTTTTTCCTCAGGTCTCAGGAGACCTCAGGACCTGGAGGTGGGTGTGCCCCAAGGGTGCTCGGTTTGCTCCAGCTCCTGTCAGGCTGAGCTAATAAAGGACACTCAGCAGAATCCCGGAATGGTTTGGGTTGGAAGGGACCTTAAAGCTCTTCTTATTCCACTCCCTGCCATGGGCAGGGACACCTTCTACTATCCCAGGTTGCTCCAAGCCCCGTCCAACCTGGCCTCGGACACTTCCAGGGATCCAGAGGCAGCCACAGCTTCTCTGGGCACCCTGTGCCAGGGCCTCCCCACCATCACAGGGAGGAATTCCTTCCCAATATCCCATCTAACCCTGCCCTCTGTCAGTTTAAAATCACTTTGCTGAACAGAGACCTTGGTGGTGGCTCTGCCTAGGTCCAGCATCACGGAGGAGACAGACTGGGCCATCCCACCCCCACTTGCCATTCACCATGGGGATCTAATCCCAGCAGAGCCCATGGGCTGTATCCCAGCATCTGCCAGCTGAGTTCCTGCTGCCTGGAGGGTTTTTCCCTGCTCTTCCTCCTCGGCAGGCGTAGGTGCCGTGACTTGCTGGTGAACACCTCTGGGAAGGGAGCAGGTCCGCACCCCCAGGCGCAAATCTCTGCTTTCAGCACTGGGCCTCTGCCTCTGGAGAGCCTTTGTTGGTGCCCAACGCCCATGCAAAGCTTGGGAGTAGCTGGCGCCTGGATAAACCAAGCGCTGGAGGGGGGCCAGGGACTCTTGCGCAAGAGCAGGAGGAGCTCCCAAATGCTGACTGCCTGTGAAACACAGGGGGATGGATTGCAAGGGGGAATATGGTGGGTGATGCCCCTTTGCCAGTTCCCCAAAAGCCTCAGGTCAGGGGGATGCTCTGGGATGAGGACAGGGCTGTAGGTTGGTCATGGAAATGGGAGGGCTGCAGGGAGAGCGCTGTTCTCAGGCAGGAGAGGACGGTGGAAGGGGATGAATGCTTGGAAATTGGGATTTGCTCAAGCTGGCACTTGGTGATCCCAGTGCCTGATGCCTGAGGGATTTGCTCTTGCTCTAAAGACTGCAGCACTCATGGGCACGGTCCTGAGGGAGGGAGACTGCTCAGGAGCACATTCCCACCTCACGCCACTGCACTGGAGGGGACAGAGCGAGGGTCTGGGCTGCAGGGATGGAAGGGATCCAGGATGCGACAGCAGGACCAGATGTGGGGAATCCACCAAGGGATGCTCATGGATCTTGCTTTGACTCTTCCCTCCGTGAGGCCTCTGGAGCCTCCTCTCCTCTCCTGAGCATCAGCAGCTGCCACGGATTTGGGGGTGCCAATGCCCCTCCCTGCTCATCTCCCCAGGCTGCTGCGTGGGTGGCCGTGAGGCGTGGGGGGATTGAGGTGGGTGCCTCCCATCCCTCCCTCCAAACGGTGGTGCCTCTGGCTCCAAAATTCTCCCACTGGAGGTACTGGGGGAGCTGCAATGAGGCTTCATCCCGTGCCCCCAGGAGCAGGGAGGCAGTGGGGAGCCGGGGCAGAGCCCGAAGCTGGTTGGCAGCGCTGCAGGAGGAGCACAGGGCAGCTGCCAAGGGCTCGGGGCCTCGCTTGCAAGGGCTTGTTGAAGGCACATATTCCTTGTCAGGGCTCAGGCTCAGACCTTGGATCCCATTTCCTAGGAAAAATGCAGTGAAAAGGGGCTTCTTTTCTTATTTTTCTTTTACTGGTTGCTGGAGGTTTGGGGATGGGGACACATGGGGGTGCTGGGGAAATGCTCAGAGGGGTAGAAAATGTATGGCTGGACGTTTGCGCCGAGGCACCTTGAGCTGCAGCTTATTGAGTCCAAGGCCACCTAAGCTTGCATTTTAATAGTCTCAGGCAAGGTTCTCCTGCTGTGGGACCAGGGAGCTTTAATGAACAGGTTGCTTTTACAGTACAAGGTTAAAAGAGGTGGGTCCCTTGAGGAGTCTTTGTCCCAGGACACGGGTCACCCTCCGAGGGGAGGGCAGACTGCAGTGGAACCTGCTGTGCAAAATGGTAACAGAAGAGTCTCTTAAATAACTACAAGAAAACACAACCACGGACGATCCCTCCCTTTCCAGGCAGGGTTAAGGAGCTGGGGAGTGCTTTGCCAGCTGATCCCACAGACCGCTGGGTTTTGCTCCACTCTAACCAGCTCCCCCAACGATGCTTTCCAGCTTTTAACGAGATCGGAGGTTACCCCAACCTGGAAGAGGCCTATTTAAAGGCCGTGCCGTCCAAGATTGTTCCCAACACTACCTGCCACCTGCCCAGGGCGGATGCCATGCACCTCTTCCGAGACCCTGTCTCTGGAGATCTGCCCTGGACTGGGATGACTTTTGGGCTGTCCATCATGGCCACGTGGTACTGGTGCACCGACCAGGTAAATGTAAACAAGAACCCCCTGCCCCAAGGAACGCGGCGGCGCCTGGGCTCCACCAGCTCTGCGAGGCCACCGTCGCCAGCCCCTACTGGTCCTTCTGGCCGCTGGTCTCGGGGGGCTGCTTTTTGGAGTCCACAGAAGCAGCCTGGGCCCCCGCGACCCTGTTCTTGAGGTGCTTGGACTGGGACAGTTTGGAGAGCGGGATGCCCAGGGGTGTCCTCATCTCCTCGGTTGGCTTCTGGCTCTCGGGCAGGGGGGTGAAGCGCTTGCCTGACGCTCTGGGGTTGTTCGGGGGCAGGTGCCCGGGTGCCATGGGCTTGCTGGGGCTGAAGGCTTTGCTCTGCCAGTAGGGCTGGCTGCCTGCAATGGTCTTTTTGGGTTCCGCTCCGTCCCCTCTGTACTTGGTGGCCCCGAGGGGTTTCTCGTGCGTCGGGGAGCAGGAGACCTCCTTGCCCTGCTCTCTGCCCGCAGGGGTCCTGGGTCGGTAGCGGTAGATGTGCATCCCCTGTTCGGGAAAGAGCAGAGAGAGGTGAGCTCTGGCTGTTGGAAGGTTGCTGCTCCCTGCAAGGGCACCTCTTCACCAGGGTGTGGTCCTCGTGGACAAATCCCTCTGTCCCTTGGTCCCTTGCCCAAATTCAGCGGTGGCTCAAAACCGCCTCAAGTCCTAACCAAGGCTGCTCCTCTGATTTCTGACTCTGGTACCAAACACTCCGGCACTCCCAGCACTCAGCAGCCACTTCCCAAACAGCCCTGGCAGTCTGGAGGCTGTCCCGAGCCAAGCCCAGGAAATCCAGGACAAGGCATCTCAACACCTTCTCTCTTCTTCTTCTCTCCACCCACTTTAATCATCTAAGCCCTCATGTCGGGCCCAAAGAGCATTCAGTCACCCAGACCCAACGTGTGGGATTAGGTGACTGCCAGGATCAGATGAAAGGATGGAGGGCAGGGAGAGGAGGTGGGATCAGGAGACAACAGTGAGCTGCAACACCACTGCGGGGGTGGCTCTCGTTAGCTGGGTTGAGACACACGTTTGGGTCAGGTCTGAGCACCATTAATCGTAATTCTGGACTGGGTAAGGCCATAACACACGGCTGTGGTCACCAGATGTTTATCTCCTCTTTGGGTGTGCCTGCGCCGCGATCTGGAGGCGCGATTGCATCTGTGCAGAGGTACCAGGGGAGGTGGGACCTGGTGAGCCAAGGTGCTGATGGCAGGAGGAGCTGGGGCCAGGAGGCTGCAGGGCTGGCTGTGCCAACCTGCCCTGCCTCTGCCATGACCCTCTCTGTGCTGCTGCTGGCATCAGCTCGGTGTTCAGGCAGTCCCAGTGTCCCAAAGGCCTCCCTGGCCCTGGAGCTGCCACCTCCTGCTTTGACCAAGAGGGTTATGTTAAAGCAGTTTAGCTTAGGTAGTCTGAGACTGATTTAATGAGGTGCTTAAAATCAGTCTTAAGGTCTGAGATGGCTTCAGGTGAGAAGGATTAAGGATGACTTAGCTTTTCTCCCTCTGAGCTCATCATGTGCCTGAGCTGGGTGGTGGCTCCTGTGGCTCCTGACATGCTCTGGCTCTTGGGAAGAAGCTCAACCATGGCTTTCCCAAGTATCCCACCCTAGGAACCGGCACCCTGTCCCTCCTGCCCACCAGCAGAATGAGCCAGTGCTTGCTCGGGAGTGCCTGAATCCCGCTGGGTGCTGAGCACTTCTCTGGAAGCCTTTCGAGAGACTCTGAGCTTTTTAAATCAGCAATTCCTACGGATGTTTCCTGTTTAAGAGGGGTTGCCTCAAAACCCAAGGGGTGGCTGTGTTGTGGATGGACACGGCTTGGCCAGAGCTTTGAGGTGTGATGGTTTGAGTGGAGCTGTGGGAGGAGGAGGCTGGACTTGGTTTCTGTGTCATTGTGGGCACTCTTTGGGGAGGAGATTGGATAGAAGGGGCAAGAGGGGGGAGGATGGTGGTGGGGAATGGTTGCTCCTGGCAGGAGGACGTGCTGCTGTGGTTGCACTGCGCTTTTTTGGTGCTACGGTGTAACCCCAACCCGTTACTGGCCTGGAGAGGAACCCCGCTGTGGGTTGGGTACATGTCCACACTGCATCTGGGCCTGATGCCCAGTGGCTCCAGCATTTGGGATGCAGTTTGGCTGATGTGGAATAGATGTTGGTGCTGCTCAGCCCTCCTGCCTGGCTCTCCACAGGTCATTGTCCAGCGGTCACTCTCTGCTAAAAACCTGAGCCATGCCAAGGCCGGCTCCATCCTGGCCAGCTACCTGAAGATGCTGCCCCTGTTTCTCATCATCATGCCAGGGATGATCAGCAGGGTCCTGTACCCAGGTAAGGGCCCCCTAAGTGGCCGTGGCACTGGTGGGGTGGGGATTTTCCCTGTCACTAAAGGGTGAAAGGGAGGGAGGCTTGTCTGGAAACCTCTGCTCTGCACAGGCCTGGGGGCTCTGCAGGTGGGAGAGGGACAGGAGAGGACCCAGGTGTCCCTGGTGCTCCCCTTGAGCCTGCTGTGCATCCGGGTGTGAATGGGGTTGTGTATTTAGGGAAAGTGATTTCCAGAGAGAAACTGAGAGAGAAATTGGTTTCCATGAGATGGAAAACACGATGTTTGCCCAGAGTGAGCCTCCGCCTGTGTTTTGGGCTACGCTGGATAATAGGCCTGGACATAAGAAGAGTGGACACCCCAAAAAAAATATTTGGGGGAGTTGATGGTGATTCCTGTCAGATTTGAGTTTTTGAGAGTTAATCAAGGGTTACTTCAATTTATTATTTTTACACATGGGAGAAACTCTTCCCTGCACCTCTCCACCAGCTGAGTGCTGGCTTTCCTAACCCTGATGCTGTGCTAATTATCTGCCTCTCATCAAAGGGCCAGAACAAGTTACTGCAGGAACACCAGCATACCCAGCCATCCCCAGCAAGGTGGCACCTGGGACCTGGGTCACAGAGCATCAAAGAGCTTGGTGCTCCTTGCCCTGCAGGGCTTGGGGGTATTTGATGTGCGAGGATTAAAGCTCTGAGCTCCCTGTCACTGGCTGGGAAGAGAGAAGCAAGTGGACTCTGGGATAGTAAATTTAATTCCCTGTAAATACAGATTAGATGCTCAGCTGGGGTAACCTCAGGCAGTTTCAGTGATTTCAGCTGCTGGTTTAGCCCTGGGGGTTTGAATGCCCCAAAAACAGCGGGCGGGGAGCCTTGAGAAACCAAAATGCTTGGCAGAGGTGCAAGAGGTTGCAGCACTGGGGTGGAAATAGGGGGATCACAGCGTCATCACCCCTGCGTGGATGGGATGATGCTCTGGCTGTGGTGGGGATGCTGCTGTGACCTCGTGCTCCCAGCACTGGGATTCTGGCGTGCTTCCCACGGAATTGCAGCAGGGTGCTGGCCCTGCGCGGTGACAAGGTCTGGCGTCACTCGCGGGTCAGCCACAAAGCTGCTGACTGCGGCACTCGCCCACAGAGGTTGCTGTCCCTGTTTCTCCGCTGTCTTGCTCTGCCTAATTATGTGTCCGAGCGCTTTCCCTTTGATGCTAATCGCCCTGGCAAGGCGCTGGAAAACAAGCCTGAGAAGGACACGCCTGCACGCACAGTCTGTCCCTGGCTGGGCGTGATGCCACTGCGGATGGGCTGCGGATGGAGCTCAGCGAGTCCCAGCACATCTGTACGGCTGTGCCTGGAGCTGCTGGGCTCCCTCCCCAGCCCAGTGCTGTGGGATAATCTTTAATTACCAAAACCCTCCCCTCTAACAGCCATCCCCATTGCTGGACACCAAGAGCTGTGGCATGGCCACCACCTCTTTGGTCACCTCTTGGGTGACCATGGCCACGTGCAGGGTGTTGTTCTCCTATATGGGAAGTCTGATCTCAGCATCTAGGACAACACCAAAGGTCGGGATGATACCACGCCTCGGCTGAGCTGACTGGGTCACCTCCAGGTTTGCAACCCTTGTAGGGTGGAGAAACATAAGGGTATAGCAGAAAGTCCTACCTGGGCGGCACTGCTGGGGTAGGAGCTGTTGCCATCCAGGATGGTGCGGGGCAGCACACGCCTGATCTCCATGGCGCTGCTCCTCCTCTTCGTCACGTCCTCCAAGCGTATGTGCTTCGGGGACGGGAGGCTGCCCAGGGGGCTGAGGAAGGTGCCCCGGCTGATATGAGGGTCACTGAGCTTCCTCTGCATGGGAAGGATCTCCCCGTTGTGGGTGACGTCTGAGTTGGTTCTCCGGAGGGGCCCGTAGCGATCCCTCACCTCGAAGTACTCGTCCGAGATGGAGGAGGCGTTGGAGCGGCGGTAGCTGTGGTCAGCAGAGCTGCTGGAGTAGCTCTCCTGGTCACTGAGGGTGATGTACTCCTCTTCCTCCTCCTCCTCCTCTTCTCCCAGCCCATTGTGGGCGCAGGGAGGCCCTTTGTCCTCCTGTGGTGCTGGCACAGGCCGGTCTGGCTGGACATGGCAGGTCTCCGTTGAGGCTCGGTTGGGTTTCTCCTCCCGCTCCTGCTTCACACCCGTGTGGTCGGCCAGCGGTGGCTGTGTGTCACCCTCCAGGGCAGTGCTGCTGCCACAGGTTGTAACAACTTTGGTCATGAGGACACCAACAGGGACGGTCCTTGGCTTGGGAACTGGAGGCTTGACATCCTCCAATGCCTCTTCTTGTGGCTTCAAATGGTGGCCCAATGGTAAAGTGGCAAATGCCCCTGCTTGCCTCGTTGTCCAGCTGATGCCTTCGATGGGGCTGGTAGTGGAGGCTGCAGGAGCTTCCATGGGGGGCTGTGGGATCTGTCTGTGGCTGGGGGACAGCAGAGGTGGCTCCTGGTCCGAGTTCTTCCTGGCCTCCATCTCCCTGTTCTTCAGCATCTGCCGGTGCTGGGCGCTGGCCTGGGAGACGTCGCAGACTTTGATGCGGTTCATCTGCGAGAGCTTCACGTTCTTGACCTTGGGGTCGATGATGTTGATGTAGCCCAAGACTTCGCTCCCAGGCTCAGGGTCAGGCTCCACCCAGGTGGGCAGGTAGTCAAACATGTTGGCTTTCTCCAGGTTCAGGAGGCCGGGGTGGATGAGCAGGGAGAGGTCAGCCATGTCGCCGTGCCGGTCGCCCCCCTGGCCCTCGGGAGGTGCTTTGCCTTTGTTGTCCGTCTTCTGGTTCTTGTCCTGGTTCTCGGACGAGGTCTTGCTGATCTGGTCAGCGCTCTTGGCCTTCACCAGGGCGTATTTGGGGTTTATCAGCTTCTTCACCACGGCGTTGGCGGGGGTCACCGGCACCACGGAGGGCAGCGTTACGGGCTCGGGTTCGGGCTCTTCGCCCATGGAGATGGACTTGAGGCTCACCCCCTTGGACATGAGGTAGAGCTCCTGGAACTGCTTGTCAAACGCCTCCACCACCTGGCCCGAGAGGACTGTGATGACGTTTCGGTCCGTCCTCGCCGCGGACCAGGTGAAGCTGGAACAGAAACACATTGGAGACTCTCTGAGCACTCTCTGGTAAATAACACCTCTCCCCAGCCCTGGCCTTCCCCGGGGGACTGATGGTGCCAGCAGGGATGTGATCTCACTGTAAACATTAATAATAATAATAATGGGATTGACGAAATAGCTCCCATCCCAAATTAGAGTGAAGGGTTGAAGTCTTGAGCACAGTGGGACTTGAACTAAAAATAAAAGGTTTTTGCCGTGGGCCGGTTTTTCTCTTTGGTGTTGGCTGCTTTTCCCATCTCAGTTTGGGTTAGCTAAGAAAGTCGACTCAGAAGTGGATGTGTTATTTGCCATGGCCAGAAAGGAGGAAATGTTTCAGCTCCACGTTTATAAAAACTTGTCTTTTAGACCTGAAACCTGACCAGGGCTGGTCTGTTTCTACCAAAGTAAGTTTTCCTTTGAACAAACTGAGAAATATTTTGTGTAGGAAATTGACTGGAACAGCTGAGGTTAATGTGAGAGTTGGGACTGGCTGCGGTTTGGTGCTTTGGTCCTTCCTTGTGCTCATCAGCACAGAAACACTTGGTGTGTCCCACCACCTCAGAGAAGGGTGGGTGTCCTAGATCTGGCGGTGTAGAGAGTAGTGGGAACCTCTCGGGGTCCACTCCAAATCTCCTTGGAAAATCATCTCCCAGTTTAGGAGGAGGAGAGCAAGTCTGGCACGGTTTCCTGGGGCCGTGCTGGGCATGGACCAGACCTTGGACCACATGGGTTTGTGTCCATCCTTTGACCAACACCTCCATGGGGTGGGCAAGAGGAGATGCCGCTGATTTACCTGTAGGATCCACACATGGCTCGATCTCCATCCACGAACATGAACTTCTGGGCCAAAACCCCTTTGAACTTGGTGGCCGAGCGGGTGAAAAACTCCGTCCCTCCAGTGCTGCGGACGCGCAGGTTCTGCAAGGCAAAGGCAGAGGTGTGAGCAGGAGCCAAAGGCTGCTGCGAGAGCATCATCCACCCCTCCAAGAAAGCCCCTCTGGATGCTCCACAGCCCCTCTGAGGGGTGGGAATGCTCTTCATGGCCGGCTCAGAGGAGGCCACAGCGATGGGGAGATAAAATAACTCGCCCAAGGCCACGCGGTGAACCATGGACTCGGCCTGGAGAGTTTCCTGCTTTGCCCATGTGCCAGGCTGTGTTTGCCATCTCTTGAACTCGGTGCCGCCTGTGTCCGTGGGCGAGTGCTGTGTGCTGGTGCTGCCAAGTGCTTCCCAGCTCCTGCAATCTATGCAAATGCCACCATGGGAGAGGAGGTTCCACACCTGCTCCCAGCAGGAGATCTACAGGGGGCTTTAGGGGGAGGTGGTGACCCCAGGACAGCCCACTTGGGCCTGCTGGCAGTGGGTTTGTCCTCCACCACGCTCCCCCCTCGCTGTGCTCCTGCATTTGGGCATAAAGTCCTGCTTTTAGGGGCCAGTGGGAAATCAGGCAGTGGGGCAGCATCTTTTCACCGTCGGGAAATGAAACCTGGTGATGTGGGAGCTGATCCCTGGAGTGCATTTTGGTGTCCTTCCCCAGGGAACTCAGGGATGCAGGGGCAGCCCTGGCTCTGCAAAAATGTTGTTTGGTTTTTTTTATCTGGAGTCTGGCTCCTGTCTCCGGTGTCTCCATGGAGGGCACTGGCACATTCCACAGCAGAGCAGATAGCATCTTCCACAGCAAATGGGCTCCTTTCGGGTGGGGAGAAAATATTTTCTTAAGAAAGCACCTGCATTCCTCCTGTTCCTGCTGGGATGTTGGTAATGCCGTTGCTAAAGGCTCCATGTCATCACTGGGTCATGCCCTCCATGGCTGTTTTTCTGTGTGTTTTGTTTCATTTTTTTTAAAGAAAAGCATCAAAAATATTTGTCTTCCCCTCCTCCAGCCTTCCTCATTTGCTTCCCTGGGCTCTCCTCTCTCCCTGTGACCATGACCGGGCACAGCCCTAAGCCCAGGTGCACCCCCGGTCCCTGCTCCCCCACGCCTGGCAGGAGGATTCAGTGCAGATGTTGTGAAAGCAAAGGCTTTCCTGACCCTGCTTCCAGAGAAATTTCACACACTGAACAGAGAAATGCCGGAGGGGTTTTTGGTGTATTTGAATTTTTTCTTAGCATTTTCCTTTATGCCTGCTGTGGCTGGGGGGAAACTGGTGCTGAGCGCCCTAATTTCTGTCAGTGTGCTGCGCTGCGGGGGCTGGGAGCCGGCTGGCAAGCAGGCTGGGACGGCAATTCCCATCCCTGTCCCTTGTCATCCCTACTCATGGGGCTGCTGGGAGAGCAGCGGGCACCCAAGGCTTCACCCTCTGCCCACCACCAGCCTGGGCATCGATCTCTCACTCAGAGTCAACCCTTTGCCCAGACTCCCTGAGCAGCCGTGGGTTTTTCTCAGGGAACCAGCGCCGGTCCCTTTTCCTCCTGGCCCCTGGCATATTGCTGCTGTTAAGTAAAACCTGCTGCTTCAGTCCCTGCCGAGGCAGCGGGGACGGCCGAGGAGCCGGGGTGGGTGAATCACTCCCCAGGCAGCCCTTGCTCAACGCAGCGCCCGCCTTGCCCAAGCCGGTTGCTAATTGCCAGCAAAGGCACCGAGATAACGAGGGACGTTTCGTTAACATCTCCTGGCTTACGAAGCAGCTCCCAGACTCTGCCCTACTTTCCTCACCTCCTCCTGCATCCCGTGCCAGTGAATTGGCTGCAATATGTGGCAAATCCCAACTTCTAGACATTTGCCGAGCTCTGCAGATGTTCTCCTGCTCTTCCAGTCCTGCCACCGGGCTGCTAATGCAGGAAAACACCGGAGTGCGTCAGCGCTGGCTTTTCTGGTCTTGGAGCGGCAGCAGCCTGTGGGATCCCAGACTCTCCAGGGAGTTTGGACGCAGGTAAAAGCTCGGCTGTGTTTGCTCTAATTGTTGGGAGCAGCGATTAAGCCAGGCCGGCGGGCACGGCAGCTGGGGAAGGTGTGAGGCTTGGCCAGCCGGTGCTCCCACGCAGGGGTCCCTGAGCCCCCGCTTACCTCACCTTGTGCCAGCCAGGTGTGAGGGTGTCGTGGCTCCTACGTGTTCCTGCTCAGCCAGGGGCTGGCCCTCACCGTAAGCAAATCTGGGGAGCTTGCCCGGGCACGGGCCTTCCCGGCGGGCATTTGGCAGCGGGCGCGCGGCTGGCTGACGTCAGGAGCAGCAACATCACTTTTCTGCCAAGCAACAGGCGAGGCCGGGTGGTTGTGGCCAGGAGAGGGGGGTCTGCAAGCCCCCAGTGAGACTGTGGGGCTGCTCCGGTGTGTTTGCATCCGATGCTGGCAATGGGAGTGTTGTGCCCAGCAGAGAGCCTGGGACTGTCCTGTGGTTGGAGTGAGGGTCCCTGCTCTGGCTGCTGCTCCTGAGGCTGAAATGACCCCCTGTCCTCTCCTCTGCCCCTTCCTCTGCCTTTGCATGAGCTCTGTGACAGGTGATTTTCTCTGCACCCCCTGCTCACACAGGGACATGGAGGGGAACCACAGAATCCCAGAATGGCTTGGGTTGGAAGGGACCTTAAATCTCGTTCCAACACCCTGCCATGGGCAGGGACAACTTAAACTAGACCAGGCTGCTCCAAACCCCATCCAACCGACCCCTGCACTGCCAGGCATCCCCCCTTGTGCTTTGCCTTCCCTGGTTTTACATGGGATTCGTGCACAGGAGTGATTCCGTGTGCATCCGTGGCCGGAGAACACGGCATGTGCAGGCAGATCAGTCCCTCCAGCGTGCGCTGCCCAGCACAGTGAGAGCAGTGGGGCATCCTTGGCAGCTGCCGGGGCCTCAGGCAGCGTGGGAGCCTCCCTGCTCCACTCCCGGCCCTGTGCTGGGGCGGAGGCTCCGGAAAAGGGGAAAATCGAGTTTTTTAATTCCAGCCTCTGACTTGCGGGAGAGCCTGAAAGCGCGAGAACCGGCCGGCGGTTGCTGCTGCCGGTCCTGCCCCTGGGGCAGCAGCAGGCAGGGAGCTGGTGACAGCACAGATCTGGCCCTGGCACAGCATCTACTGCTCCCTCCCTCTCCCCAGCTCGTTCCCCAGGAGGAGCTGAGCTCACAGGTTTGCCCTGGGCTTTGCTGTGCCCACCCTTGTGGGGCTGCACTCCCCGAACACTCCTCTGTCCCAGTCCCAGCACTGACTGGGTACCAGCAGCCCCCTGGGCTGTCTGCATCCAGCTTTGCTGGGTGCAAACCCACATCCCTGCCTCTCACCCCTTCCCCTCCATCCTGCTGCTCCTGAATTTGGCCGTCACCCCCAGCTTTGGCTACAGGAAAAATGGACTAAACTCTTCTAGCACTGCGGGTTGTGACTCCTCAAGGCAGGAGGGAGCAGAGCTGATAACTCTGATTATCTCCCTGTGTTTGGAAGAGGTTCCCTGGCTCCAGACCCTTGGGTCATCCCTACCTTCAAGTGTCCAGCGTGCATGTGGGCTCGCTCACACATCTGAAGGAAGTGCTTCACGTTGGTCTCATCCAGAATGATGTAGACTCCCACCTTCCTCTTGAAGCCAGCATCCAGAAGGTCCTTGAAGATGTCCACGTCAGTGAACATGTCCATGACCACGGCGATGACCTGGAGAGGGGAGAGGAGAGATGAGTCTGGGTAGCACAGCCGAGGACAACCCAAGGTACAGTTGGCGCTTGCTTTGTGAGAGCCAAAGCAAGGTGCTCCCTGTAGGAGGATTTGGGGTGAGGGGGCCCAGGATTGTCCTCAGCTCCAGACAGTCTGAGGGTGCACAGGAGAAGTCCCCACTCCCATTCCTCTGCTGTCACTGTGGAAAGTTTGATGTCCAAGAGAGGTGGATGTGGCACTTGGGGACATGGTTTAGTGGTGAGTTTGTGGTTGGACTTGATGGTCTCAGATGTTTTTTCCAACCTTAACCATTTCAGTGGTGGCCCATAGCATAACAAACTCATGAAAAACTACTTACTGAGGATGAATCTAACTTTCCTGCCTTTAACGAGCTTCACAAAATTCAGAGTCCAGTTTCTGGCTGCGAAGTTTGGTGTCCCTTGTCAGCAGTGCAGGGATCACCAGAAAGGGAGACCTTTGATGCACAGTGATCACAGAATGGTTAAGGTTGAAAAAGACCTGCAGGATCATCAAGCCCAACATTTAAATGATGTGTCCATCTGTCCTGGTCTCACTGCCCAGCCCGGGGTGCTGCTTCTCCTGCACAGCTTCCCTCCTTCCTCCCAGGCTGTATGGAAGGAGCAGAGCCAGGACAGCAGTGCCGGCACCCTGAGCAGTGACAGCTGTGTTTGTCACACAGCAGCGTCACCGATATCCACAAGCTGGAGCTGCCTTTGTACCCAGGGCGTTTGCAGCCCTCTCAGACACAGACGGGGCGAGTCCCATGGGTGATAGGAAAATGGATCTGGGTCACACTGGGAATTGCACTGGAATGTCTACCTGGGCACCAAAGGTCGCGCTGAGCCCGTGGATTTTGATTTCCTGGTGACGGCATCACCCGAGGCAGTGAGCTCATGTGATACGGCAGGCAGAGGGGCTGGAGGCAGCTGAGCATCCCAGGGCAGCTCCACAGGGATTTCTGCCTCCTCTTTTCCCAGGGAAGAGGTTTGTCATCAGGATGCTGGCTTGTCATTGTCCCATGGTTGGGAACCTGCCGGTGCTCCGGTCTCTGTGGCTGTTCTGGAAGGTGCCCTGGGCTGGGGGCAGATGGGTGCTCTCGGCCATTCGCCCTTCCAGGAGGGCCCCGCTGGCCATGGCACGTGGCTGAGCCAGGCAGGACACCAGCGTGACAGGGAGACCCCAGGATGCTCCTCCCTCAGGAAGGAAGGGATTGGGACGGTGCTGGGTGCTTGCACACTCAGACATGTCCAGTCCGGAGCTCTCAAAGCACCGAGCTGCCTTTTAATTAGTTTTGTGCCACAGGACGTGCAGAGCTTTAATTAAGCTGAGGATTGTTATGACACTGCTGGCTCTTCCCTTCCTTCTCTGCAGGCGATGGGGGGAAGAGCAAGGCTGTGTGGGGAGCCCCAGCCCTGCTGTCCCCGATGCCACCCTGGCGTCCCCAGTCCCGACCACACAGGAGTGTTTTGGGAGGTGCCAGCGAGCCAGGTGAGGGGGCACTTCGTGGCTTTGCCAGTCGATTTTAACTCAATTCCCATTTATCCTCACCCGAGAGCCTCTCACCAGGCTTTGCTGTGACAGGCTAAATCCTCACTCCCTCGTGCATCCACTCCTGTGTTTTGCTCGTCCTCCTTGTCCTGGTGGGGAAACTGAGGCAGGAGCCAGCTGCTGGATTTGCATGGATGCAAAGTGGGACGGGTTCAAAGCTACTCTCGGAGCTCTGGGCTTGGATTTGCCATGTTCAGCAAGAAACTGGGGAGGAGCTGAGCTGTCTTCCATGAGTCCTGGGTAAGGGACACCTGTGGTGGGACAGTGCGTGCCTGGCTTGAGGACGAGGGTTTGGTGGCAGATGATTTGGTGGCAGATGATTTGCTTCTGACACTGATGCTCCATGCTCATGTCGCTTTGCCCGTGCGCTGTATTTTCCCCAGGAGAAGTTGAGGACTCGTAAAATGGGGATGGGAACAGCGTTGGCCTTCATTCTGGAGGGAAAAGAGCATTTTCCCATTGTGGTCCCAGCATTCCCGAGGCCTTGGCTCGCAGCTGTGGCTCTGAAGATGTGAAGGAGCTTTGCAGGGCTGTGGGCAGGGCACTGCCCCCATCCCCAGCCCTGCTCACGCAGGGGTGGTGAGCAGGCAGGGCACTGCAGGCAGTGGCCCAGGGTGGCCAGCTCGGGCTCGGGCACGGGGAGGGAGCCCAGCTCTCACCCACTCGCCCACGTTTTCCACCCAATTCCTCCTGCTCAGCTGGTGCATCCTGTCACCGCTCAGCTCCCGCTTCCCTCCCCACCGCGTCTTGCCTGCAGGACAGGCTTGGCCCCGGTTTGTCACCGGGCTCTCACGCCAGTGTGCCAACACTGCCCTGGCATGAGGCGGGCCGGGAGAGCGAGGCCGGCGCTGGCAGTGCTCCCGATGCAGTGACTGTCCTTGTCCGGGTGAAATCTGCTGCTGGGCTGCCTGTGCTTGAACCCCGGGATGCCAAACCCTGGCACAGGGATAATCTGCAAAGAATGGAGGCCTGTCTGCTCCAGAGCAGTGGAATCCTGTGTGCTCTTTGCTTCGCAGCTTGGGGAATGGGATTGTCCGGAGCAAACTGTGCCACCTGGCTGTGAGGAGCGAGCTTGTCTCTGTCCCTGTCACCTCTGCCAGGGCAGTGCTTGGTGCTGGGACATTCCCTCTCCTGAAGCCCTTTTGCTGCTGCATCATCCCAGGAAGCTGTGCCGTCCCTTTGCCGTTCTCCTGGAGGGTGCAGAGTAAATCAGCCCTAAATCTACAGCTGGAGGCTCCCAGTGCCCACGCAGGTGAAGCTTTTCTTGCCAGGGTCCCAGGAGCTGCCAGGATCCATTGGATACAGCAGATGTGCAGGTGCTGGGTCCCAAATCCCTGCGGAGCAGTGAGCACTGTATCCCCCTGGACACTGGGGAAATGCTGTTGGGATTTTTTGGAACAGCTTTGATGAGCACATGAACTGCAGGATCATGTTTTATAGAGGAAGTTGCAGCTCTTTATTGTCTCACTATGAATCATCAGATAATGACTTTTGGGGTGCACCACGTGGGCATTTAATAAATTAGGCAGGCACCAAGGCACAATTAGAGGAAGCGTGTTGGGATGGAGGAGAGATGGGACAAGTAACATTAATAATTGCTCTACCCTGTCGACCCTTTCATCCAGGAACGGCAAGAGGTTTTGTAAACAGTAATTAATAGGGCCTCCCAACCTTCGCTGGAAGTTGCTCAGGGTAATTATATCACCACAATCCCAACCTGGAACCTCAAGTGCAGAGAGGAGGTCAGAGTCACTGCTCTCTCCAGTGGCTTGGGGCCAAGGTCAAAGTTTTCATGCTCTGGTTTCTGGTCAGAGAGAGCCAAGAGGAGAGGAGGAGAGAGATCTTCCTCCCTGCCCACCATAGAATCATTAAGGTTGGGAAAGGCCTCCCAGATTGTCAAGTCCAACCTTGGACCCATCACCACTTGTCCCCAGCCCAGAGCACCGAGTGCCACATCCAGTCGTTCCTTGGACACCTCCAGGATGGGGACCCCAGCCCCTTCCAGTGCCTGACCACCCTTTCCCCAAAGAAATTGTTCCTGATGTCCAGCCTGTGAACTTTGCAGCCCAAGGGGATCCCCACCAAGGAAGAGACGGCTGTGCCATGGCTCGACCTGGTGAAGGTCTCTGGGGTGAAGCTGCTGGTGCCCCACATCCCTCAGCACCTCTGCTTGTTGGCCACAAAGATGGGATTTTCAGGGAGAGCAGGGACGTGGCCACAGGATTCTGCCTCTTCTTTCTCCCATTCATTCCCAGAAAGAGGAGGGGATCATTTGTATCTCCCTCTCTGGCACGCCTGGGTTTGAGGCTCTGGACTCGGCAGCATTTGGCCTCATTCCTGCAAGCACCGGGGTTCCTCTGACCCCCAGAGTGGCCTCACATCCCTCGGCTTCCTCACCCCGGCTCTGCCTGTGTGACCTTCCCGCACCGGCAGTGCTCTCAGGCGCTCTGAACTCTCCCGGGCCAACGCCACAGGACTTTGCTCTCCTGGCCTTAGTGAACCTCTCCCGAGCCTGCGCTCCTTTGCACGTGGATGGAGAGCACTTCCACTGCCTGGTGGGATGGGACAATCCGGCAGGATCTCCCCAGGGAGGACAGAGCACATGGACAGTGTATGTGACGTCTGATGGTGGCAGCAGGACGGTCCCTTTGTCCACCCTCAGCTTCCTCAGCCAAACCCTTTCACCTCTGAGCTGCTGTGAAGACCTTGAGCCCTGGCAGAAATCGGCAGGGTGGTCTAGCCCAGTGTCCTTCACCCTTAGGAGCACCCACAAGTTGTCACCTGGGCTCCACTGTGTGACAGCAAGTTCAGCTGCAGGGACTTCTGTCCTCAAATACAGGGTGGGAGACCGTGGAAGAACCCCACTTTCCAGCCCCTGTAACTCCTGCCATCCCCAGACCCTGCAGGATGAAGCACTCACTCATCTCTACGTTTCCTGAGGCACCATAAGCTCCAAGCAGGCTCCTGCATGTCACCAGTGGTGTCACCATGTCTCATCCCACAATCAGGGACCGTCTGGACCGGGAGGCAGAGCCCAGCCCTGCTCAGGAGGCATCAAGGTACCGGTGATGAGCACAGCAGCATCAACCGTGGCCACGTCCCTGTGTCCTGGAGAGGCTCCAGAAGAGGTGGGGATGTGCCGGTGCCTGACTCAGCTCTGGAGCAGGAGCAGGGTGTGGGATGACTCAGGAGGAGCCGTTTGTGTGGGGGCAGGTGGGAAGCGGTGAGTAGGCAAAGCCAGGTGGGAGCCGCAAGCCCGACTCAGAGGCAGCCGGAAAGACCCGAAGATGAGACATTGTTTGTTGTGGGATTGTTCTCCCATCCTCCATCCCATGGGATGTCAGCTCTCCCTTCCCTCAGCCCTTGTTGCAAAGCACTTTGGTGGGGAAAATGTCACAGGTGAGGACAAGTGACCTCGACTCTTGTGAGGTGACAGGGGCCAGAGATGGCTCCTGCCAACAGCAGGTCAGCCCTGACACCCCCATCAGCCATTTCCGTGATCCTGCCGCCTTGGACGTGTTGGGAGATTCATTTTTCTGCCTGAGCTGGTCTGAAGAGGCTCTGCTGGCTGCATGTCACAGGTTTCCCTCTCTCCTACCAGGATCTGCAAACCCCAGCACTGTCTCTGGAGGAGCCAGGTGGACCTGACTCATCCCAGCCTGTCCCCTCTGCTCCACAGATACCCTGACAGGGTCTCCCTGTTTTCCTGCTGGAACATCCTCCGGGTTGGGAAGCTCCTTCCTTGGAGCTCTCATGGTATCGGATGCACAGAACTCAAAGAGCTTCAAAGCACCGAGAAACCAGCAGGTACCAACCCCTCCTGCACTTCCTGACCGGGGCTGGGTCACTGGGGAACACCAACAACCTCTGCTGACCTTCAACACATGCCACCATCTCCCTCCTTCCCGGGTCCTCCTGCCCGTGGGTGATGGCTCATGCATCCCCACTCCCTGCTCCTTGGTTTGATGCCACAGGGAGGACAAGTCTCAACCCAAATCCCTTCAGCATCCGCCCAGCCTTGTCCCGCTCACCAGCTCATCCTTTTCCTCTGAAAGCCAGGATGAGCTAGCTTGGAGCACTGCAGCCATCTCGGGCCAAACTGGACCCTTGTGTGCATCAGTGCCAGACCAGAAGCTTTGGCTACTTTGCCCCAGGGCTGCGCTGGTCCCAGGGTTGTGGACTGGACAGATGGTGGACACAAGGACTGAGGCCGGGCCATGACCCCACGGTCATGTGCTGGACAAGTGGTGGACCCAGGGCCTGAAGACAGAGCATAATGCCAGGTTCCTGTGTCCTGTCACATGCTGTCACACCAGGAATAACGACTGTGGAGTGGCTGAGACCGTGGGCTCACAGCTGGAGAGCAGCTCAACCCCTTTTTCTCCCCAGGGGTTTTCCCTTCAGGGACCCTGGGATGAACGATGCCGCCATATGGATGTTGGGAAGGGCTGTGCTGCTCCCAGGAGTGCTGAACCAGGCTAGCAGCATCCTCAGCAAAACCCGATCCCCAAATATTGGTTACAAGGCAAAACCTGCACGCTTGGCCCCGCTGCCTCTGCCTGGGCAGAGCTTCCCGCAGGACAGGGATTGCCCGCCTGGGCAGGACGTTCAGCAGGACGCCCTGGGGCCAATCCTGCCCCGTCCCCGCGGCGCACCTCACCTTCTGAGCCTGGCAGATCATCTTCCTCACCACCTCCTTGATGTGCGCCTGGCCCTCGATGGGCGGCTGCATGTAGACGGTGGCCCTGGTGACCCCGCGGTAGGCGATGGTCTCGGGCCAGCCCAGGTCCAGGTGTGGGATGGAGCGGTCGGACCTCTGGGGCCAGTACTCCAGGGAAGGGGCCACGTCCTGCTCGTCCCCTTGGCTGTTCCGATCGCCCTCGCTGTCCCCGGCGCTGCTGCCGTGCCGCGGGATGTACTCGGAGCCGGGGTCGTACGTCTCCAGCGTGTCCAGGATCTTCTTCAGCTCCAGCTCGGACAGGAAGTCCCTGATGTTCTCCCTCTTCAGGACTTCATAGAAGGCGTCGGGGCCGCGGGAGGCCAGTGCCTCCAGGGCCAGGCGTTGCTCCTCGCTGTAGAAGAACTCGGGCTTGGACTCGCTGGACCTCCAGTTGACGTGGCTGTCGTCCAGGCACTGCACCTGGGAGAACGCCATGGTGACCCCGCACGCCGGTCCCCTCTCCCGAGGGAGCTCTGTGCCCCCAGCGAGCGCCGGATGCCGGCAATAAATGAGGAATTAATTATTCTCCAGTCTTTAAATACACAGTGTGCTTCACTCTCCCCGGCTGAACGCGCAGCTTGGGAAAGGCACCGCTCCCTTTTCCAACGGCTCCTGCCACGCCGGAGCTCTTCCTGCCGGGGAGGAGGGTTTGGTTTCTGGCTCGCTCCCGGCTCCACGCGGCGAGAGGGCTCCAGGCAAGGAGAACGCGGAGCTTCCCGCAGCAGGGGCTGCGTGACGGGGCAGACAGCCCCAGGTGTACCCACACGGCCAGGAAGGTCCTTCACCCCCGGGTCCGCTCTCTCCTCATCCTCCGCTCTCCCAAGGCAACGCTGACACCCGATGAAATAAAAAGTGGGAGAGAAACAAAGAGAAAAGCGGCTTAATGCAGGGCAGCGAGGAGCAGGATTTCTCGGCCGGGGTGCCGTCCCTGGTTCTCGTTCCTGGAGGAGCGGGTCAGCCGAGGGGCTGCTCGGCGGCGAACGCTCTCGCTCAGCGTCCCGAGCATCGCCCTGGCAGCTCACGGCTCGGGGCTCCTGCCAGCGCGCAGTGCCGGGGCCGGACAGGTAACAGCAAGAAGGGGAAAGAGGAAAAGGAAAAGAGTGATTCATCCCTCCGCCCTGCCCCACCTGCAGTCACATGCTGCCTTCACACATTCCCTGCCCAGCCCGATTAACTCTTTCGGCTGATGCGCCCTCACACCTGCGGACCCGACCCCGCAGCCGCCCGGAGCGTGCGGGTGCGGGGGGGTCCTGGGCGGCTCCCAAGGGCTTTGGGTGTTTTGTCTTTGAAAAAAAAGTCTCTCTTCTCTGAGATTCCCCCCTCTCCCGGTGTGCCGGCTGGTAAGTCAATATTTTCCAGGAAAAGAGCTCTGTCCTGTGGTTAACCCCTCCTGTGCTGGAGCTTGGAGCACCAGGTGGGTGCTGCCAGAACAGTTCAAAGCCGCACAGAGGCAGGTCTAGACTGGATATTTGGAGGCATTTCTTTATAGAAACATCTCCTGGAACAGGCTTCTTAGAGAGGTGTCCTGTCCGTGTTTAAGAGGCATTTGAACAATGCCCTTAATTTTTTGTCAGCCCTCAATTGGTCAGGCAGTGGGACCAGATGATTGTTGCAGGGCTCTTCCAAATGAAACCATTTATTCTGTTCTGTCCTGTCCTGTCCTGTCCCCTCCCCTCCTCTATAGGGTTTGCGGCATTGTCGTGGTCACATCACCAGACCCTGCTATGATAGATTTCATTAATAACTGCGAGATGGACAAAAAAACCCCACCCTGGATTCACCAGTTGGTGCTCACAAGCCAGAAATGTGGAAGCTCTCTTGAGCTTTTCTCTTGGAAGCTCAGCTGAAGATGAATTTCAGGAATTGGGGTCAGATTCTTGCGCCAATGCAAAAATGGAAAGTGCCATGGGCTGTGTCTCTGTCCCTGGCGTTGGTGTGGCTCATCTGGATTCGCAGCCGGATAAATGAGGGCCCTGCCTGAGTCAGGCTCCCGAGGTGAAGCCGCCCGTCTGTCCGGGTGCTTGGCCATCAAAGTGCTTCTCTCTGCAGGCACGGTGGCCCTGCTCATCCCACAGTGACAAATCGTGCGTGGGGTTGTGCCCAGCCCTGGCCTGGCCTGTGCAGGAGGTGGCAGTGGGGCTGGGGGACACGGGAATGTGACGGCCGTGTGTTGGGATCCCGGAATCATTAAGGTTGGAAAAGATGACTGAGTGTAACTCAGCACTGCCAGGTCCAACACCAAACCACGTCCCCAAGTGTCACATCAACGTGGGGAAGATTGAAGTGTTTGGCTCCCAAAGGATATCAGCTCTGGAGGTGTTTCAGGTGGAGCTGGTGACTTTATGGAAAGGCTGTGCTGACCCTGCAGGGATTTCCCAGCGGCGGGATGACACCCCCACACCGTTGCCTGGTTAGCGAAGGGTGCAGCAGAGACTGAGGGAGCTGGAACCAAACCTGGGTGTTTTAGGTGGAATCCCAGTGCTGCTGGCAGTGATGGGCACAGCAAATGGGACAGAGGTGAGCACCGAGCCAGCACCCAGGGCCTCTTTGGCTATGATGGGAGATGGCCCAGATCGGTGCTGGAGTGTGGGTGTGTGGCGTAGCAGGAGCGTGTTGCGGTTGTTGCCGCCTCAGCCACTCGCTCCAGGTGTTTTTATTGTGCCAGGAGATTTACGGACTCTTTCACGGGGTGTGTGCGCTAAAGATTTATTGCATGTGGGGTAAACGCTGCATCCCAGCCACCCTGTGGTGTGCGCGGGCTCCCAGAGCCAGCCGGTGGGGGCAGATTGGGGTGGCAGAGCCCCGCACCTGGAGCATCACCTGATCCTCACGTTGGGCGACGCCGCCTGGGTCCCTCATTTCCAGACCCCGGGGGCTTCTTCCCCCCGGTGAGTTCAGCCCCCGAATTGGGTGCAGCCCCTGTTTGCAGGCGCAGGTTGCTGTGGCCGAGCAGGTTGGTCCTCACCATTCCAGGCGTCCCCGGGTGGATCCAGCTGGACAGGCAGCACCTGCTGCAGACACGGCCCCTTTTCCTGCAGATGGAAGCATTAATTACAAGGTCCTAATTAATTTTCCATTTTTAGCAGAGGGCCTAAAAGCGAGGCAGTGGGGTAAGACACTGGGCTCTGCTCCTGGCTCGGGGGCTCCTGCTTCCCTCTGAGGTCCCACCAAGTGTTCATTGGTAGAGTTGAGGCCTGGGGCAGGCATTTCAGCTGGAATACAACATCCAGACACTGCCTTTGGAACGTTTTCCACCCTCCAGCCACCAACGATTTGCATGGAGCCATGCACAACGTGGTGTTTTAGAGAGGGGAAACTGAGGCACAGAGCGCTGATGGCAGCTTTGCTCACGGCTGCTGCAGGACGGAGTCAGCGGAGCCCCAGCGCTGACTCTGACCTTGGGGAAAGGCGGCCCAGGTTGGGCTTTTTGGCATCCTTGGGATGTGCTGAGCACAGCCTGTGGTCTGCCCACAACCGAGTCCGTGCTCCCATCGCGCCCCACGCTCCTTTATGGAAAGTCCCAAGGTGTCACCACTGGTCTTTGAGACAAACTGGGAGGCTGAGGGCTGCACCTCGCTTTGGTGGAGGTCACCACGCTGGAAAACCAGGACAGTGCTCCCGGTGCTGTGCAGGGATCACCCGTGCTCGTCCCCGTGCTCCTGGCTGGGCGGATGCAGCCCGGAGAGCCGGGCAGCCCATCCATATTTATGCCTGACATTAATTTCCATCCATTTCAATATTTTATGAGCGTAACAATTAAAAAAAAAAAAAAAAAGGGGTTCAGCGCTCGTTGAGACATAGAAATAATTGGGTGTTGATGGTCCTGGCGCGCTGCCACGCAAATCCCGGGAGCTGCTGGTGCTGCCCATGCCCAGGAAATTGCCACAACGGTGCACGAACCCGGCTGGCCCCGTGGGTGGGGATAGGCAGTGCCTGCCCCGGGGCTCTGCTGCCTCCGGCCGGCTGTAGCCCCAGGTCCTGGTGGGGCTCTGGAGATCGCCCCGGGGCAGCTGTCACCGGATTTAATGCGGGAATAGATCCAACCTGCACCGGGCTGGGTGTGGGCAGCAGGAGGTGAGGGGCGGGATGGATCCTGCTGTGTTGGAGCTGATGGTGGGAATGAGGTGGGGGAGGCAGAGGTGGATTTCCACGTGGGGTGTGCTCCCTGCTTCTCCACCTGGTGTCCTGCCAGCGTCTGGGCATCGTGGCCATAGCAAAGGGTTAATATCTGCCCAGTGGGAGAGGGCATGAAGGGGGTGAAGGGGCGCAGGGCTGGCCCCCGCCCTGTCAGGGGTCTCAATGTGTCACCTGCCTCTGTCCCCCAGACACCGTGGCCTGCGTGGACCCCGAGGAGTGCACCCGTGTGTGCGGGGCCGCCGTGGGCTGCTCCAACATCGCCTACCCCAAGCTGGTGGTCGAGCTGATGCCCAGTGGTAGGTGGGTGCGAGGGGGTGACTCCATCTCCACCGGGCTTTGCTGCACCCCGGGGCTGCTGCCAGGGCTTGGATGCCGGGGGGGACCCCTGGATGGTCTGGGAGGGTCTGTGCATGGCATAGCCCGTGCAGCCCCTCCGAGGGTCACTCCAGCAGTGAGGTCAGGGGATGTGAGGTCCCGGCATCCCGGAGTGCAGCTGAGTCTTCCCAGACCCCATCCTTGCCCCAGGGGAGATCCCAGCGTGTGGCTGCAGAGGGATAGGCACCATCCTGGGGTTATCCCATCCCATCCCATCCCATCCCATCCCATCCCATCCCATCCCATCCCATCCCATCCCATCCCAGTTCAGCCGCCCCCTGACGCTCCCTCTCTCCCGCAGGGCTGCGGGGTCTGATGATCGCGGTGATGATGGCAGCGCTCGTGTCCTCCCTGACCTCCATCTTCAACAGCAGCAGCACCCTCTTCACCATGGACATCTGGAGGAAGCTGCGGCCGCGGGCCGGTGACCGGGAGCTGCTCCTCGTGGGCCGGTACTGACCGGGGGTTTCGGGGACACCGGGCGTTTCGGGGAGACTGGTGGGGCCGGTCCAGCCTGCAGAGTGCCTCCACTCGGCCTGGCTCATGCAAGGAAAACAAGCCCTTGGATTTCTTCATGGATGAAAGCGCTGGAAATGCAGACGGGGCGCTCGGTGCGGCCTCTCCCCGGTGCCCCGGGAAGCCGCGGCTGCTCCCGGCCGCGGTCACACGCGGGGGAGCTCCGGCGGTGGCAGAGGGCAGCGCTGCCCGCACATCCCCGGCCGCTCCCGGGCGGGGAGCCCTGGAGCTCGGGGCGCAGCGCAGTCAGCGCTGGGGAATGCCCCGGCACGGTGCCGCGGGGCCGGGAGCGTCCCCGGCCGGGGCAGACAATAACAGGGAGCGAATCTGGGTCAGGGCTTTGGCTGGGCTGTGCCGGGGCTGTGCGGAGCCTTGGCTGGACCAGCGGCTGCAGGAGCGGCTGTTTCTTGGCATCCTCCATCTCCGGAGGGTGGGAAGGGGATGGGCAGCGATCCCGGGGAATTGGGGTCCCGCATGCTCCCCCTTGGGAAGCGGGGCGTTTGTCTCAGGGCCTGCTTAGCCCCTCCCTGGCACTGGCTTCGCTGGCGGTGACAAGGGTGTGACAAGGCAGGACAGCTTTCCCCAGGATGGATAATGAGTGTTTGCGAAAGGCTTTGCCCGCCCGGGGCGGGAGTCGCTGCTGCCGTGGATCCCGGGGAACTTCCTTGGTGTCGGATGATTGGTGCGAGCAGGACGCTGCGGATCGCAGGGATAAAGCCGAGGAAATGTGCTTGGGAGAGGGAAAAAAAGCTGTTTAAGCTGCCAGTTTGAGGTTTTCCTGCCAGCGTGGAGAAAGGTGGGTTGGGTCCTGAGTAGCTCTCAGGGGGTCCCAACTGCCCCCAGACCCACCAGGGTGGGGATGCCACATCCTGGGATCATGGTTTGGGCTGGAAAGGTCCTTAAAGTTCATCTCATTCCAGCCCTGAGGAAACGGCTTTGATGGTGGGGTGGGAAAGAGCTCTCAGTTCCCAGACCTGGGGGTTTGAGCTCCCGCCGCGGCCGTGGTGCCTGGCTGGAAACCCCCTCTGATGCTGGATGCTGCTCCATGCCAAGGTGGTGGTGTGGTGATGGGAACACCTGATCCTTCCCGAATTCCCCCAGCCCGGGCTGTGCTGGGTGCTGCTCTCCATTCCCTGCCCGGATCAGCAGGACTCGGCCACCCGGCACACCCAGCCTCACTCAGACGTTCCTGCTTTTCCATGATCTTGTAGCCTCAAGACCAGGCTGGACGGGGCTTTGAGCAGCCTGCTCTAGAGGAAGGTGTCCCTGCCCATGGCAGGGGGTGGAACAAGATGAGCTTTAAGGCCCCTTCAACCCAAACCGTTCCATTATTCTTTGATTCTATCCCCTGTGGCTCACAGACATTCCAAACAGGGATTTCTCCTTCCCCATGGATCAAGGTGTGCATTTTACACTCAGGCTGGTTCCACGTCCTGCAGCACCAGGCAGCAGTGGGAGTTCCAGCTAGAGCTGCTTTCATGGCTTTATTTTTCTTTTATTTTTCCTTACTTCTGCTTTTCGAGATGAGCAGATGGAGATGTAGGAAATTTTGTGGAGCTGTGAATAAGCTGGGCTCAGCTATAAATACAACAGCTTTGGGATGGGTCCTGCCCAGGCTGGGCCCAAAATCTGGGCTCTGGCCAATGCCTCGTGCTTCAGAGGGGGGTGATGCTGTGGGGTGTGGCTGGGATTTGGGCAGGGATGGGGTCAGGGTGATGTTGGGGACTAACACACCCCTCTGTCATAGCCTGGCCGGGGCAGCTGAGCACGGGGCAGCTCAACCCGTGCCCCCAGCTCCCAGCTGGGTGCCTTGGCTGGACATGGGGGTGCTGAGAGCATCCAAACCTGGCCAGAGCGCCCAGGCTCTGCATCCGGTGGCTTTTCACAGTGAAAGTGTCCATTGCCTGTTTTCCTTTGGGGGGTCAAATTTAGCAGCCCCCAGGGCTGGGCAGGGGCCTGGGAAGTGCTTGCCCACCTGAGATGGAGCAGGTAGGGGCATAATCAGCATCCTCCGTGGTCCTGGGGATGTCACCAGCAGCGAGTGACCCACCTGCATCCCCAGGCAGCACTGGCACCAGCACTGGGACCTGACCCCTGATTTCGGGGATCCTCCAGAGCCACAGAGATGCTGCAGGTGACAGGAGCGTCTCCTGCAGCACCTCGCTGCCGCTCGCAGGGTGGTCACGGTGGTGCTGGTGGCCCTCAGCGTGGTGTGGATCCCCATCCTGCAGAGCTCCAGCGGTGGCCAGCTCTACGTGTACACCCAGGCTGTCACCAGCTACCTGGCTCCCCCTGTCACCGCTGTCTTCATCCTGGCCGTCTTCTGGCCCCGAGCTAACGAGCAGGTACACGGCTGGGGTGGCCCTGGGGCCAGCTTGGGGACACGGGTGGTACCCACATACGGACCAGTCCACCCTCTCTCAGGGCTGGCTGGATGGGGCAGCTCCCAGGGGGTTTGTCCCCGCTGTGGGGTGACCATCCCTGTCCAGCCACCCCCCGTGGGCCTTGGCTTTGCAGGGAGCTTTCTGGGGCCTGATGGCAGGGCTGGCACTGGGACTGGCCAGGATGGGGCTGGAGCTGGCCCACCCCACACCCCTCTGTGGGGTCCCTGACCAGCGGCCCTGGCTGCTCGCTGGCATCCACTACCTGCACTTCTCCGTGCTGCTGGCCGCTGTCACAGCTGCCATCGTGGTGGGGGGCAGCCTGCTGACCCCCCCGGTGCCCCCAGCACAGGTGAGTGGGGCACCCCTGATCTCCGCCAGAGGTGCTGGTCTCACCCTCTGCACCCCGAGCTCAGCTGGGGGGTCCCCATGGTGGGGTCAGCCCTGGGAGGGTTTTCCCAGCAGATCTCTGGTTTCCAGCTGAAGGATCTCACCTGGTGGACCCTCTCACGGGAGCCCCCCCAGCCCTCTGCGTGTGGCACAACCCAGGGACCCCCCGATGGTGAGTGTGCCCTCAGGGGTGTCAGGCAGGGGGGGGCAGCCTCTCAATCCCTGCCTGTAGCAGGCAGCAGGGTGGCATCGACACCCCGTGCCTCAGTTTCCCCAGGACTGTGCCACCTGCCAGGAGGTGGCTGTCTCCAGGGTCACCTGTGCCCTACACTCACCATATTTCTGTGCCAGGTTCCTGTTCAGCCAGCCTGGGCACCCAGCAGCCACCCAAGGCCGTGGGACCCCCGGCTGTGGCCCTCAAGGACACCGCGGAACCCCCGTTCTGGGCCCGTGTCTGTGGCATCAATGCTGTTGTCCTGCTGTGTGTCAACATTTTCTGTTATGCCTATTTTGCCTAGAGCCCTGACAGCCCCCGGGGTGGGGAAGAGGCGCTCGGAGAGGGGAAAAACGTGGATTTGGGTGGTAGTTTCCACTTGTTTGGGACGCGACGTTGAAAACCACTGGTGCAGCGCGTTGGGTGTTCTGAGCACTGCGGACCCCGAGTGCATCCCAGGGAGTGTGAGGTGTAGGGGGCATTTGTGGGGGCAGAAAATCCCTGGGAGGGGTTTGGGACAGGCATTGGGGTGGGGAAATGGGGGCTGCAGGGGAGGAAACCACAGCGAAGGAGCAGCTGTGTGACTGGAGGGACGGGATCACCTCGGCGTGCAGGAAAAGGAGCAGCCGCACTCGAGGGCGACACCCAAACACATTTTACTGGCCCTAAATAAAAAATAATATAAAGAAGCGCCACAATTTGCAGCTATGAACAGCACCCGCAGGACAGAATCCCCCTGGATCAGCCTTTGCTGGTATCCTGAGTCCTGGAATTCCTCTGTGGTGTTACGGATCCCGGCTGCGTCCTGGCTGCCTGCAGCCCTCTCTGGAGACGGGGCTTTGCTTATGGGATCTGGAGAGGAGCCGAGGTTTGGGGTTTTGGGCTCACTCCCTCTGTTGCTGTCATCCCACCAGATTGTGGCTCTGGAAAAGTTTTTATGGCCGTGGTTGAACACTCCACGCTCCCTCCGTGGGGAGCACCGCTGCCAGCCTGCTCCCTGGGCTCTCGGGGTCAAGCAAACGGGGGAGCCACAGCCGATGTTTCAGGGTGCCCCGTGGCACCAGGACAGGCACCGTCGTGGGGACAAAGGGACACTCAGTCCGTGTGCGGGCACGAGGCGGCTCAGGTGGGTGGGGACAGTGGGGCCGGGTCCTGCCCGCTCCCCTGCAGCGTGGTGAAGGTCACTTGTGGATGGGGTGGACGTAGTTCCGGGGGAAGAGCCCGACGCGGCCGTAGATCTTCCCCTGCCACCAGTTGGGGTCGGGGCAGTCCAGGACCTCGATGATGTCCCCACGGAGGAAGGGCAGCTGGGAGCCCTCCTGGGCTGAGAAGTCGAACTGGGCTTGCACGAATTGGGGCCTCTTCACCTGCAGGGAAGTCGAGGGCAGGGGTTGGTGGGAGGAGAGGGGTCCCCATCTGCCATCCCCCGGCACTGGGTAGCACTGCCTGGGTCCCTGGGGTGATGGGGACACTGTGGCACCACGAGACGAGGACCAGCCTTGGAGTGCCTGCTTTGAAGAGAGACAGAAGCCAGGGAAATCCTGTCATGAGAAGAGCGGAGGGCTGGGGACAACCCCAGGTGCAGGAAAGAGCCTGGGGTGCAGGGCACAGCCAGGGATGCAGGGGAACACCCTGGGGCCAGGGGAACACCGTGGATGCAGGGGAGCACCCCAAGACTCCGTGTTCCTGCTGCTGGGAGACCCAAGATGGGTGCCCAGGGAACCCTTGGAGGCAGCTGGCACCCCTCACCTTCCCAGGTCCTTCCAGGTGCTGGAGCCTCCCCCAGCCCAGCTCCCAAGGTCCAGTTTTGCCACCTCCACAACCACCACCCCAGGGCTTGGCTTTGCTGGAGTTTGGCTGTGCCCTGTCCTGATCTGGTTGGGCTCTGTCACCTGCCCTGGGCATCACCCCTGGCCCAAGGGACGTGTGCCCTGCCCTGCCCTGCCCCGCTGAGCTGCTCTGGGAGCTCTTCCTCCCTGCAGTACTGCCTGTCTCAGGCTGCTTCACCCTCTCCTGCTCCTCACCCCCTTGAGCCAAAGGCCAAGTGCCAACCAGGCATGTCCCTGTCCCCCTCTGCAGGGACACTGAGCCTCGAGAGGGCTCACGCAGGGGTTTGGGACCAGCCCTGCCATCACCCCATGGCCCCATCCATGGCGGTACCTCCTCGGTCTGGTCCTCATCCCGCAGGAAAATCTGCTGCTCTTTGGCGATCGTGGTCATCCTGTAGAAATCCACCAACTCGTTGAGGGAGTTGAACTTTTCCTCCCAGAGGAAATATTTGCCGTTCCTCTCTCGGAGCACCTTGAAGTGCTGGACGTGCTTCCCGCAGCTGCGGAAGGAGGATGGATGTCACCCCGGCCTCGGGATGCTGGCAGCACCCCCTGACGTGGGTAAAGCTGGGGGTGCTGGCAAGGTCGGGATGAGCCCGTGGGTCTCACTGCACCCTTCCTGCCATGGTGGGGGTGACGGTGGCACTGGGGTCATTCCTGGCCCTGCAATGAGGACCCGCAGCTGAGACCTGCTACAACTCATCCCACAGGGAGCCGAAGCTCGGTGCCCGGCCCTGGCACAGCGGGACGCCCGTGGGCTCAGGGGTGGCAGCGTACCAGCCACCTGGAGGGCAGGTGGCTTTGTCCAGGGCCGCATCTGAGGAAGGAGCGGTGAGAGCTGCAGGTCTCAGCACACGCCAGGAGGAGCCTGCAAAGGCTGGGATTGTGTTCCCAGCTTCCCTGTGCCCCCGGGGACCCCCGCGCTGCAGCAGGACGGGGCAGGCGGGATTTTCCTTGCTGCCACCCCACAGGGTGTGCCTGGGGTGGCAGGTTGGGGTGCCCACACCGCAGGGCCCCGGCGCTGCCAGGCCCCCGGGCAGGGGCAGGACCCGGCCGCGCTGCTGGTGACGCACGGCAGAGCGCGGCTCCCTTTCATTATGGGCAAGAACCTCCCGGAACGTTTAATTAGCGATTAAAAGGGTGAGAAAGTGCCTGGCTGGCCCGGGGCCGCCCCCTGCTCCCCCGGCCGGGGCAGGGAAGGGGTGAGATGCCCCGGGACAGGCTCTGCCCGTTGTACAGCCCTGGCTGCGGATCCCGAAGCCGTGGGGATGCTCCGGGCACCTCGTTCCCCCGGGCCGTGTCCCCGGGCTGTGCGTGCAGCTCGGCCCCAGCCCCGTCATCACCCCCAGGGGTATGTTTAGGGGTGTCCCTGCGAGGGACCCCAAGCGAGGCAGCGGAGCAGGGAGCGGGAACCAGCGGGGATGGAGGCGGAGCTGCAGAGGAGAGGAAGGAGGGGAAAGTCCTGAGCGAGGCTGTGCCTGGATGCGTCGGGGACGCGGCTCCGCAGCCCCTTCGCGGCAGGGCAGGGTGCTCACCCCTTCCCCAGCACACTCGAGGCTGGCCCGATGCCTCGGTCTCCAAAGCGGGGGCTGCAGGGACCCCTGCCCCTCCTGCCACGTGTCCCAAAGGCACTCACTCACCTGACGGAGAGGGAGAACTCGCCCGGCGTGCTCTCGCTGTCGCGGATCAGGAAGGCTCCCGGGTGATTGCGCTTGAGCAGCCGCTCCTCTGCCAGGTGCCGGGAGATCCTGCCCGCGTACCACCTGCGAGGGGCACCGGGCTGAGCCCCGCGGGCACCCCTGGGCAGCCGGGGACGCCCCAGCGCCGCATCCCCACCCTGCGGGGTGGAGGCACCGGGATTCCCGGTGCCGGCGGGAGCGGGGTCTCCTCGCAGCACTGGGACACTCCCCCGGCAGTTTCTCCCTTCCCTCCCCCTCCTGGCTCATCCCGGCATTTTCGGGGGGGCACCGCAGGGTGCTGTGGGTGCGCTGCCCCCTCGGCGCAGGGCGAGCGCAGCGTCACCGACAGCCGCGACCGCATCCTGTCACCCGGCCTGTGACACCGCGTGCCTCGGCCCCGCTTTGCTGCCGGTCCCCTCCTCCGCGTCCCTTGGCCCCTCGTGGGAGCAGCCCTTCCGGGTGGAGAGCACAAAACCCTCGGTGCCAGGACGAGCCCCTCCTGCCTGCTCTGCCGGCAGCTGCCGAAACGAGCTGCAGCAGCAGAGTCGCCGCGTCCCGTCCCTGCCAAGGCCGTGCCCGGGTGTTTCAGGTCCCTGGGCCGTGAAGATTCTCCGCTACTGTTAAAATTGCCCGGTGGGTGATCAGCCACGGAGTTTAGCACAGAACATCTCCCAGTGGCAGCCCTCCAGGTGCTGCACGGAAGAGGCCGTGTCTCGCCCATCCCGGGTTGTTATCCCAAGCTGGAGAAGCAGTGGGATGCGCCCCGGGCTGCCTCAAGCCCACGCGTTCGCTCCGGCATTCAAATGTGATTTACCGGGGGCTAATGATACATAAAACACAGGTTCAATCAGGGATGGATTAAGCTGGGCTTTAATAATGCGGTAATAGGATTGTGTTTAATGCAGTTGTAATCCCACAACGCTTTGTTGTTCCCCAATTATCATTTATTTAGTGGCAGCTCGGTGTGAGGGTTGGATTTTTGGGGGCATGTGGGTGTTCTGCCTCCTGTCCCCTCAGGCTATGGTGGCATTGGCAGACTGACCCGGCAGGCAGACCCCATCTCTGTGACTCAGTTTCCCCAGGTGTGGGACTACCCTGGCTCGTGGCAGACCTTTGGGAATCGGGATGCACTGTTGGGATTGCTGCTGGGAAGGTACTTACGGGTGCGGCTTGACCTTGATGTAGTTCTTGGGGACAAAGCCCTCGCAGCCGAACAGCTCAGCCTTGTACCAGTTCTGGTCATCTTCCATGTTGAGGATCTGAGGCGGGAGAGGAGCAGGGAGGTGTCAGCCTGGCTGCCTTTCCCCTAGAAGAGGGGCTGAGCGGGACCCCACTGCCGCCCCAGACCCCACAACACCATCCCCTGGGGAAAGAAGGCTCTGACAGTGCTGACACGGTCTGGGGGGTTTGGGGTCACCTGTACAGAGCTGGAAGGTGCCTGGTGTTGTCCCAAACCCCTGCCCAGGGAAGAGGGTGAAATCTGTCCCTGGAGCAGCCAGGATATCAGCCAGGCCCCCGCGTCCCCCGGGACGGTGGCAGTGGGTGCTGACACCGCTTCCGCGTGAGTGTGACAACATTTTCCAGCCTCCCACGCAGAGGCCCGGGGCAAGGCACAGCTGTGAAAACAGGATCTGAAACCCTGGGTCGGGGCACGGGGAAAACACGCCGGGAGGCAGCAATGGCACGGCGGGTTTGGGGCTCTGGGTCACAGCCGGGTTGTGCCCTCGCCCTCCCCGGGGGGCTACTGGGTGCCAGGGGTCCGGGAGGAGCCAGAGAGGGATGAGCAGCTGGGCAGGGGTGGGTGCCCTCACTCCCATCGCAGGGCTGCGCCCCCCAGGGATGTTCTGAGCCCCCTCGAATCCCAGGTGGCATCTAAGAGCCCACCCCAATGCCAGTGCCTGGGTGGGTGTTTGGGTACATGCTCCCTGCTGCCGGATCCCTGTGACCTCCAGTGGCCCCCAGAGAGGGAAAACGTGTCCCAGCCCTGGGGGGCTGCCACAGAGCACAGCTGGTGGCACTGATAGCCAGGGAGGCCACAGGCCATGTCCCAGCTGGGGGTGTCCCCCTCTGGAGATATGCCTGGTGGCACAGACAAGCAGGGAATGCTGCTCCACACTCCAAAATCCTCGAGGTTGGCACCTTACATCCCACAGAAAGCCCCAGAAGCACTGAAGTCAGGGACAAAGAAAGCGCCGGTGTCACCATGTGCCCCCTCTGTCCCCCAACACAACAGCATCCAACCCCCCGCGGCTGGTACCCTCTGCCCGCGGTACCTTCAGGGTGTCCCCTTTCTGGAAGGGCAGCTCGTCCTTCTCCGTCGCCTGGAAGCTGTACAGGGCCACCGACTCCATGGCTGTGGCGGGGCGGCCGGCGGGGTCCCGGGGCTGCCTGGGGCTCGCAGGGCTGTGGGGTCGGGGCTGAGCACACGGTGCGGCGGCGCCGGCGGGCAGGAAACCGCGCTGATGTCAGCGCTGCCGGGGCGCCACGCGGGCCCTGCCGCGGCCACAGCTGCCCAGATGTGCGGGGGAGGCGAGGGAAGCCGTGCCAGCCCACCCGGGTGCCAGGGGACCCGTGTGCCAAAGGATGGCAGCAGGATTTGGCATTTCCTCCGCGGTGAGTGGCGGGCAGCGGCCGGGGTTTGGATGGGAACAGGACGGTGATGGGCTGGGCACGGGTTGAGGATGTTGGGAAGGGTGTTTGGAGAGCACAGGCAGCGCTGATGGGGGAATCTCTGGCGTCTTGGAAGGGCTGAGCTGCCAAAAGGGGGCTTGGTGGGGAATGGCTGTTCCAGAAGCAGGAAAATCCCGGCGGGTGGGAATGGCGGAGGCGGAGGGAGGTGGGTGGATGCACGCACCTGGTTTCTTTGGAATTCAGAGCGAACACTCCGTGTCTCAGCTCTGAGCAGCGAGCTTCCAGCACAACTGATATTGGCTTTTCGGGCTGTGGCCCTTTGGGGAGGTTGATTTTTTTCCAGTTTTCTTCTGCAGGGCTAGGGAATAAAAAATCCCTTTTAGACTAAAACTGAGCACTAAAACTTCCTGCTGCTCCTGTGGGCGTCAGGCACTGAGTCTGCAGGGCTCACATGCCGGGTATCATTCCCAGCAGGAAGGTCTCTGGAGCTGCTCAGCCTTCCTGTGCGTGGGCTGGGGCACGGAGCGCACGGAAAACCCGCCAGACACTGCCTTGCTTTGCTGCGAGGAATTAAACTGGGACAGCTGCAGTCCCTGCCCATGGATTTGGGCATTTTCCAGCGAGGAGCAGGATGCTGCTGCCATCTGCCCAGGGTGGGATGAGCCATGGTGCTTGTAGGGCCTCTGTGGGGACATGGGCTTGGTGATTGGCCTCTCCCAAACCTTAATCCCGCTTCCTGACTGCATCCGAAAAGCAAACGTGCTGTACCACCCCAGTGAGCCACTTCCAGGCTCCCAGTGCCTGGGGGATGCAGAGAGGGATGTGCAGGGTGTCCCTGGGTGTCCCTGGGTGTCCCCACAGCCAGCGAGGCACAATCCCCAATGGTCACCCTGGGATGTGCTGGTGCCAGGGGACACGGAGATGCTGGGAAGGCCAGGAAGGTCAGGAGGCCGTGGGAAGAGGCTCCATGTGTGCTCGCCTGTCACATGGAGGATGGGACTCAGCAAATCCCCACGTCCTGGAGAGCCCCAGGGGATGGGAATGCAGTAGGAAATAATGGGATGAGCTTCCTCTGCCGGAGGATGGAGCTGGATATTGCCTGGGGAAAGCAGCCCAGCAGAGCCTCTGCTCCAGCCTGCTGTGGCCAAGGGCCTGATGCTGTCCCTGGTCCATCAGCCCAAACTGGATGATGCAAAGGCCACTCCAGGCCATCCCTGGTGGGGAACAGGGCAGGGGAGGTGTCTGGGCACGGGAAGGGGTCAGTGTGGGAGAAACCCAGCCCAGGAGTGGGTTATCGGGGTGACAACACTCATGCCAGGGGTGGACACCGGGACCAATTAGGGGGTTTGGCTTCCTGGGGCAGCAGGGGGGCTTGGGGGGCACCTTGGGGTGTCCGGGCTGGAGCCACACGTGGTCCCACAGTGCCTGGGAGGGGGCACAGGACAGTGGGGTGACAGAGGCTCCTCAGGTCCCGGCGCAGTGGCCGGACTCAGGACCGGAGCAGGATGGGATCCTGCCAGCAGATGGCAGCAGTGCCCCAAGGGACACTGGGGACACTGGGGACACTGCGGACACTGCGGACACTGGGGACACTGCGGACAGCGCCACCCGCCCCTCCACTCAGGCCCCAGTGAGGCAGGCCGCCCCTTTGTCATCTCTGTCCTGTCACCTCCTACATCACGCCCCGTCCCCGACCCCCTTCCCTCGTTCCGATCCCTCCTGCTGCCCCGGCCGTGGGCCCCGTGCAGGGTCCGGGTCCCTTCTGCTCGCTGGTGGCCTGCTGGTGGCTCGCTGCTCCTGGCTGCTTCTGAGCACACGGGGTCACTCTGGGGGTGACAGCAGCAGCCGCGCCCCAGGAGTGGCTGGGCTGATGGCAGAGCACTCTGTGGTCCCCTTTTCTGGGTTGGGAGCCAAACTCTGCAGTGCTCAGCTGGTCCCTGGGTGCCCCATCCCAACTCGCTGTGCCAGCCGTGAGCTGATGCCCGGCAGGGTGGGATCCTGGGGGATCTGTCCCGTTATCCCTGTGCCCTGCACGTCCCCAGTGTTCAGAAGGACACAGGAGGTGCTGTTGGTTGGGTGTCAAAGCTTGAACTTTGGGGTGAGGTGCTGAGCTCAGCTCAGCCTGCAAGGAGATCCCAAGGGATCCCACGGATGATCCGAGGGCAGAGCAGAGGGTAGGAGCCCACCCTGCCCTGGGTTTCACCACCAGCCCGGGCTGCCTCTCCCTCCATGCAGGGGAGTTCCGTGACCCTGGGGACAGGCGGGGGAAGGTGCCGGGGGCTCTGGCATTGCCCCTTCCCGGCCGTGCAGCCATTCCACGTGCTGGGAGCTGCCTGGAACTCCTGCTGACTCCCGGCTTGCCCAATCTGCCCAGCCCCGTTTCATCAACATCCTGTGTTTACCTGGCTGCAAAATCCCCACGCGGGAGGGAGGAAGAGGAGGGAGGGGAGCCTCTTCCCCTTCCGCTGCGGCCTGGGGAGCTTTGTTACGGACACCACTCTGGGCTCCCCAGTTCCTCTCCGGCCAGTGCCTCAGTGACCCCTTGCTCTGCCCGTGGGAGAGGAGGGGGTGTCTCAAGCCTGGCCTTGCCTCCCAAGGGGCTTTGAGCTGGGCCTGGATGGTGCAGGGCTGGGCAAGGCGAGCTGGCTCATTGCAGACCCCGGGCTTTGCTCCCAGAGCGGGGAGAGGGACGGATCCTGCCCCACAGCACAGCACTGCGCTGGGGGTTGGGAACGCAGCACAGCCGCGATTCGGGCCTGTGCCTGGGATGGTGCATATGGATAAATCCGATGCGGATCCGGATGTCTGTCGAGGAAGCGGGAGCCCCACTGAGGCCCCGCGCGGAGAGGAAGTGACATCCTGGGCTAGAAAACGCCACGTCAGGGCCCCTAAACAGGATCTCGGCGTCAGCACTTTCCCCTGGAGCAGAGGCCACGTTGGTGACTCCTGAGCGCTGGATCTTGTGCATAACCCAACTTCTCAGCCCGCACTGAGGAACTGGTGTCACCATTTACACCCTGGTGTCGCTGAGGACAGAGGATCAGACCCCTCTCACATCATCCCACAGGACCTGTGGGAAAACATTTACAGGAGGAGCAGAGCCAGTTGGCCACACTGGGACCAGTGTGGCCATGAAAGGCTCCTTGAGGGGTTGGTGGCCTCCAGATGTGGAGCTGTGTCTCCTTGGGGTCAGCATGGGGCTGGTATTGGGGTTTTTTGGCTGGTGAATCTGAGCAGGGCCTGCTTGCCTGTGGTGTAGGTGGGTTGGGAAGTGGGACTGTGCTCTCATGGGAGAAGCCTGAGGGCAGGAGGCTGCTGGTGGGACCTCGCTTTCTGCATTTGGCCCCAAAAATGGATCTGGAAAACTACTGGAAGTCATGAAGTCTTGGGTGTGGAATTCAACCCCAAACCTACAGGAAAGTATCACTGAGGGGCTCATCCCAAACAGCCTCCCCATGAGGGATGCAGCCTTGGATGGTGGTTGGGAAAGGGCCAAACACCATTTTGGTGAGGAGGGAGAGCCCAGACAGAGCAGCCTCAGGGAAACACACAGTGGGGGCTTCCTGGGAGTTCCCAGGACTCAGTTTTGGGCTGCTGGATGAGGTCACTGTCAGTGCCTGGCTCTGGGCATGGCTGGGATGGGGGCTCAGGCCAGGATTGCTTACAGAGGTGACAACCATTAACGAGTTAATCATCAGGGCCAGCACAGCGGGAGCTCATTTGTCTCCCTGGGCCCTATAAAAGGGCGTGGAGGCCCCTTCTGGGTTTGGGTTGATGAGGTGGGAGTGTTCTTCCTTGTGGCTGTGTCTTGGAGCTACTCCTGAGATGCTGCTGTTCCCTGGGATGGTTCCCCTCGGCAGCCTGGGACGCCCCAAAAGCAGATGAGCTGTCCCTCTGTACGGTGGCTGGGCCTTCCCTGCTGTGACCTGGAGAGGATGGAGCTGTCCAGATCCACCTGGAGCAGGTACTCGGTGTCCAGCTGGCAGCAGATCTCGTGTTCTCCATGGCTGTGTTGTCCTGGTCCTTGGCTCTGTCCTGGGACCTTGCTGTGCTCACTGACACACCTGGGGGAACTCTGGGACCCGCTGGGTGCCCCCATGCGGGTCAGGCTGTGCCTTAAGCTGTGGGAGGGATGTTTTCTACTGAATCCTGCTCTGGAGACATCTGATGGTGACTCCTGGGGTGAGCAGCTGTGTCTGGCCTCCAATCTTCATCCTTGGTGCTGGGCTGCCTGCTTGGGTTATGGAGAAGGCGAGGTCCCCTTACTAAAATTTCCTAGATAGGCTGGTGCTGCAGCATGGGTGGGAGTGGGGAATGCTGTGCCAGCTCTTGTGGGTCCTCAGAAGCTAAACCCAGACAGCTGAAGCTGGAAAAACCCCCTGTGGTGCATTCTGTCAGCGCAGCATGGAGGTGCAGAGGGTCACGGCGCTGCTTTGATTTCGCACGGGAGACAAACCAGAAGGGTCCCTTTAGCTGGAAATTCCAAAGAAAGCGGGCAGGAGGCGTGGGATTTGGGTGTGGAGGCTGTTTGCTGTCAGTGTTTGCCATGGCGGGAGGCTGCTCGCCCTCGGCACGGGCTGGTGGAGTAACCACCCATGGGCAGGGGAGCTCCGCGGCTCCCACAGGGCTTGTTTTAGGGGAACCGGGAGTTCGGTCACATCCAGACGCGGCCCGGGGCCTGAACGGATTCCAAGAATCTCCCCCTCAACGAGAGCATCTGTTATTTTTCTAGGAATTACAAAGAAAAACCCACCCCAGAAGGCTGTGCCGCCTGCGTAGGTGAGGGGACCGTGCTGTCACCGCCGTGACTCACCCGGGGGGGCTGCGATTCCCGGGAACAACAACAACAAAAAAATGTAGGGAGAAATTGTGAATGATCGCTGGCTGCCGGTGACTGAGCTCTCCACCGGGGTAGTCAAATTTCAGTTCCTCCTCAGGGCTGGCTGGTTAACAAAGAAGTTATTAATAACCAATTAAGCCACAGCTCACGTCACGCCTTCCTCTGGAAGCGTGGCAAGAGCGGCCCTGGTTCCTCCTTCGGCTCCGTACCCACCCTGCGGTTTTGGGGGGACATTTGGGGAGGTGTCCCCCCCCTGCAGGGCTGCTGAGGGGTGGGGGGGACGTGCCCAGGTGACGCTTCCTGGTACAGGGGTGACTTGGGGCTGGGTTTGGCTGAGCTGCGGGTGGCAGAGGAGCCGTGTGTGGCAGGAATTTGGGCAGTGCCAGGGCAGACGGTGACAGCCGTGGGGACAGCCAGCGGTGGGAGAAAGGAGGAGGTTCCCTCGCTGGCTCAGGCTGGGGATGTGCGTGGGGCCACATCCCGGGCAGCGCAGGAGGCGGAGGGGCCGCTGGAGCGGGGCCCAGCCGGAGAACGCGCGGAGCGCCGGATGCGCCGCGAAACCCCAGAGAATCCGGACACTGTGCTCCTCCTGAAACCGCCTATTCAGGGCACAGACGGGCAGGACAAGAGGGAGGAAGCGGAGGGAAGATGGAGCACTGAAGGCCTCTGTGTCTGGCCGGACGGATGCAGGTGCAGCTGTGGATTCCCCGGGTGCTCCGCACTGCCCTTTCCTGCGGGGAAGCAGGGGATGCACTCGGGAGTCCCCCCCAGAGTCCCCAGCCCTGCTGTCACTCTGATTTATTCCTGTTGCCACAGTGTCCAGTGCTGGCTTTTTTTTCCCTATAGGTCTGTGTGGATTCTCTGAAGTCTCATCCAGGGTTGGGCTGTCCCTCATTTTGCTCTGACCTCTTTCCCCTCCTCAGCTGAGTATCTGCAGGAAATGTTTAGTAATTAAGTAGCTGTGAAAGCTCTGCCCAGCCTGTCATCAGCTGGGGCTGGAATGAGCAAACAGCCTCAAAGGTTACATGGGAGAATCCACACACGTGGCCTTGCCTGTCCCAACCCACACCGTGCTGCTGCATCCGCTGCCCTTTGGAAAACCAAGCTGCTGCTTTGGTGGCACAGCCCCCTCAGGGCACTTTCCCTGAGCAGAGATTTTCGCCTGTGCAAGGCAAGAGGGAAAACGGAGTGCAGATTTTTTAGGAAGCCGCAATAAAACGGATGGATTCCTCCCTAGGGCTGTGTTGGGTTGTGATTTCTGACACATCAGCTGTGGCAATCCAGGGTAATTTCACTGAAGCCTCTCCAGATATCTGTGTGTAAATGAAAGCAGGATCTGGCCCGTGTTAAAGGAACACGGCCCAGGGGTTTGCTCGAAGATGTGTGTTCTTGCTTTCTGCTCTCTTAGCAAATGCAGCACGCCTAGGAGGCAATTCTGCATCTTAAATAGAAAGCCAAGGCACTGCTTTCTCTCGAAATATTCCTGCAGAGCTGGAAACAGCATTTGCTTCAATGGAAGAGTTTGAGATCCCCAAGAAAATGGGGACCTGAGCCCCTTCCCTGCGAAGCTGATGGCAGAGGAACAGCGGGGCTCTGACAGGGCTCATGATGTCAGGCACTAACATTAGCACAGGTAAGAAAAACCCTCCCCACGTAGGTGTGTTTGGCACATGCACAGAGATGCAATGGCAAGCAAAGCATTTGGCAAAATCCTGTAAAAGATCTGTTTCTACACAGTGTTCCTTTCAGCATCTGAAATGCAGATTTGTCGTCCTCCTTCCTCCCCTCTCTCAGGCTGAAAGAGGAACTGGGTTTGGGTTTTGCTGGTTTTTGGGCTTTGCTGGGGGCTGATGGTCTCGGTCACTACAGGCTGAGCAGCTCGTGGAGCTGCAGACGAGGTGGCAGCAGGACACACCGGTGTGTTACTTCCTTTTGTCATATTAATGTTACAGGATGATGTCCTGCTGTGCTGGGGGAGTGGCCCTGCTGGTCCTCCCTGCTGCAGGAACTGGGATTTCAATGCCATTTCATGTCAGAGGGGTTTCGGTTGGATATCAGGGAAAGGTTCTTCCCCAGAGGGTGGTGGGGCACTGAACAGCTCCCCAGGGAATGGTCCTGGCCCCAAGGCTGCCAGAGTTCCAGGAGCGTTTGGACAATGCTCTTAGGGACAGAGTGGAATTGTTGGGGTGTCGGCGCAGGGCCAGGAGCTGGACTGGATGATCCTTGTGTGTTCCAGCTCAGGATACTCCGTGATTCAGCCTCTGGCATTGCCTGGGAGCAGGGGGCTGGAGGCACCACGGGACACTGGATGCCTTGCAAGGGCTCAGATGAGCAATAAGGGCAAGAGTTTGATTATGGGCAAGCTCCAGCTCCAAATGGAGGGGACAGTGTGGAGGGTGAGGTGGCCGAAGGAGCTCATGGAACCTCTGGAGCAACAGGAACAGTCCAGACTGAGCACAAAGGACTGGAATCACTTGTGGGAGACCCTCAAAAACAGCTTGGGAAGGGGCTACAACCCCTCTCTAGTGTGGGCACCTGTGTCTTCTCCCTCTGGAGACCAGGAGATGAGCTCAGGTTCTATATCCCAACCTGCTATCTGCTTGCTGCTCCCTCGGCTGGGATCAGGAATGCAGCCTCCAGTGGTTTGCAGCTGTGCTGTTCTAGGCTCCCTGGGGCAGAGACAGTTCAGTAAATCATTTTAGCATATGTTTAAATCTCCCTGAGCACTCCTGGGTGCTGAAGGCTTAGGGAATGTGCCAAGTGTCTGCGAGGCTCAGGGGAGGCTTTAGCCTTGAGGGTGGAAAATGTGCCAGTCCATGGAGAGTCTGGGGAAAGGGGCTTTACAGGGATGGAGCTTTTGGGAGAAACCCAGGAGAGCTGAGGAAAACAGCATATGGGTGCTGCCCTCGGCCTCTGCTCTCAAAGATGATAAACATGAAGGTCTGGAGCTGGAAGCCAATGTGTGGGAAGATAAGAGCATCCATCCTACTTAAAACTGGGTGTCCAGTCCAAAATCTGAACACTTGGCAGTGTTTATAATAGCGAATGTTTGAGGGTGATGGGAGGATATAATTGGAGAGGGACTTTTCACGAGGGCACGTAATGATAGGATAAAGGGGAATGGCCTTAAGCTGGAGGGCAGGGTTAGATTAGATACTAGGAAGAAATTCTTCCCTGTGAGGGTGGGGAGGCCCTGGCACAGGGTGCCCAGAGAAGCTGTGGCTGCTCCATCCCTGAAAGTGTCCAAGGCCAGGCTGGATGGGGCTTGGAGCAACCTGGGATAGTAGAAGGTGTCCCTGCCCATGGCAGGGGGTTTGGAGCTGGATGGTTTTAAGGTCCCTTCCTACCCAAACCAGTCTATGATTCTCTGATAAGAAAGAGTGAGTGAGCAGACAGAATTCCACGCTGTGTTCTCCTTGGATTCAGCAGCACAGGGCCTGGGCACCTCCCGAACTGGAGCTGTGTCTGCAAGATGCATCTTGAAAGAGGCACCCGTTGAGTGACAGCATCTCCAGTTCCCTGCCTGCCCCAAGGCTCTGATCTCAGAGCAAAACAAGAGGTCCTGCCCTGCCTGGAGGGAAAACGCTGGAGTCTCATGTTTCTCTCTCAAGTGCAAGCTGGAAAAGCTGATGCAGATGCGCTCTGGAACGCGCCTGTAGTGAAGAGCAAGGCACAGGGTGCTGGTGTGGAAGTGCCTGTCAGTTTTCATTTAAGGGTCAGTTGGTAGCTTCTTGGAGGAAATCGCCTGCACAGCCCAGCCCTTCCTCCCCGAGTGCTGGAGATCCTGCTGAGTGCAGAGCACTTCTCAGCTGAGCTGTGCAGGTGCCAGAAACCGTTCTTCCAGCCCCGCTGGTGACACACGAGGGGTTTTCATGACATCAGGCATTTTGGGCTTCTTTAGTTTCCACCCTCCTGGATTGGCTTATTCAGCTTATGTTTCACCAAAGGCCACTTTCAGTATTGCTAAAATCTGTTGTGGTTGTGCGTGGTTTGCACCCCATGCCCCTCCCAAAATGCTTTGAGTGATGTGAAAGCTTAAAAGAGGCTTCTTGAGGGACAGAGGAAACTTGCTGTCTGTAGCAACTTGCTCTGCAGTTATTTTTGATTGAGGTTACTGTGGTTTGTGCCCCAGAAGAGATGGGGCTGTGCACAGCCAGTTCCCAGCAGTGCTGGTGTTTGCCTCTCGCCTTCTCCTGTCAGAGGCGTTTGATTTCTAAAAATCAGAAGGCAACAAACCCCTTCGACTTCCTCTCATGTTCACAGGGTCAGGGAGCAATCCTGTATTTCTCCATCTCAGCCCATAAGAATGTGGAAGCTCGTAGTAGTATTAATTACCGCCGATTATAACCTGCTTGACTGGCTAAGGTGCTCAAATGCCTCCTGAGACTTGCTGTTGTTGAAGAGGGACATTTTCCTTCCATCAAGTTTTTGAGGAGCTCAGAGCAGGGCTGATGCATGGAGCAGCGTGGCTGGAGAGAGTTAGGATTGAACATGTTCTGGAGGAAATCTTGCCTGCAGTGCTGTGCAGTTTGTTTGCTTTGTGGAGTCCTGATGGCTTGTCATGAATCTCTTCCAGCCCAGCTGGTGAATTTTTTTTAAGCTGCTTGTTTATCACACAGGGACTGTGTATTTATAGCTCTGCACCGTTGTTTAGGGTTTTTCACAGAGAGAAAGCTCCTGGGAAGGCCTGTTGAGGACGAGATGGGGCAGCAGAGATGGGTTTGGAGCCACAACCGTGCACACAGATATGGGAGTTTCAACTGGCTTTGTGAGCCTGGGAATGGAGGAAGTTACTTGCAGAAGTGGGAATCAGAAACCCAGAGATTGGGACAACTAATTAAGCGACTGGCTGGATGCTGTGCAAACACAAACCAAACAGACAGCTCTCAGTTTTCATCTGTCAAGGGGGAAAGCTACCAGCTGATCAGTGATGGGCATCCAGCTGTAATCCAGGGATGTGGCAGCACTGTTCCAGCCTCTCTCTTTAAAAGACACCAAATACCTGCAGCTTCCAGTACTTGCTCTGCTTTGGGGGTCCCATCTTTGTGTCTGAGAACAAGGCTCTGTAATTTGAGCTAAAACTGGCTGGAGCTGTGCAGCTCAGCTCCCAGGGTTGGAGCTGAGGTGGCTTTCCAGGCAGCCTGTGCTGCAGGGCACCGGATGCTCTGGGAGCGGAGCACACAGGAAGGAAGCTCCAGTTGTCCCAAGGATGCCCCGAATCTGTGAGCAGCACCCCATTGTGGTGTGAAAATGCTGATTTCAGTGTCGGTACCCCTGAGTCACCCCAGGTAAGGGGTGGATGAATTGCTGCACCTGGTTCCTGTGGAGAAGGTGGTGCTTTCTGGGGTTTTATGCTTAAAAGTGATACTGCTTGTGCTGGACCATGCCCTCTGCCAGCAGTGACCACAGGCTGGGGGCTTGGTTGTAGGTACACATCACTTCCCCCTCTCTTCTCCAAGTGTATAAAGTCTTGGGAAAGTCACCCTTTCCAGCCAGAACCAGCCAAAATCCCTGTCCCAGCAGGAGAGAGGAGACCCAAATCCCAGAGGATCCTGCAGAGCCAGGGGTGCAACTCTCCTGACACGTTCCTCAGAGTGAACCCCACAGGGCGTTTTCCCTCAAGGTTAGAAACAGCTGGGACGAGTGAGGATAATCCCTGGCCACGTGAGATCTTGTGCAACAGCACAGGTCATCCTGTGGAAGTTATTATGGAGCCTCTATCAGTCTGAGGATGGGCCTGGGGCAAAAGGGAGGGTCTGACTCTGCAGGTGACATTCTTTGGGTGGCTGCAGGAATGATGAGGAGGAATTCTGACGGGTGACGTTGTCCATCAGCTCCATCCTGGCAGGAAGTCCTCTTGCTGTGACAGGGAGGAAGTCAAGAGGGATAGAACAAACTGTACTAAGCACAAGGGAATGCCTGTCCTCCAGCAGGAGCTTACAGGCTCTGCCTTGGTGACTTGCTTTGGGGAGCCAGATGGTAACACTAAATGAGCCTGACTTTGCTGGGCCTGAGTCTGCCACTCCAAACTGTGCAGTTGGTCCTGATGGGTGAGTGCTCCCAGCCTGGAAACAAGCAGCAGATCCTTTAGGTCAAATGTGTTCCACGTGTCCTATAAACCCAGAAAAATACCTCCTCAGCAGTCAGTGTGGCCTTGCATGGCCCTGTCCTCTCTTTTTTGTTGATGTGGGTGCTCCTCTGGCCCTCTGGTGAGCTGGTTCAGGGAGCTGAACTGGCTGAGAAGCAACACTCCCCCCAAAAAAGTGATTAATCTTCACCACAGGTGGTATAAGCTGGTGCTGGTGGCAGGGAGGGAATGGGAAGGGGTGGTGGAGGAAGGGCAGGAACCACAACACCCTGACTGAGGTCAATTAAAACTTGTGGAATTTCGCCCCGAGGCTTCAGTGGGATTTAATGTAAGCAGCACAGCAGCCTTGGCTTCTTGCTGTGGCATGGGAGAAACTGCACCTCCGGAGCAGTAAGGAGAAAGGAATGAGGGAAGGTGCCCACAGATGAGAACAGCTCCAGCTTCTAAAGAAACACAACACTTGGTAATTACTAGAACTAAGCACATTCAAACGTCGCTGCCTCTTGCACTGTCAGAGCACATTCATTTTGAGAAAACCAGAATGTGCTGGGCTTGCAGTCTCTCTTCTCTTTTCATGAATCTGCCAGCGTGTTCAGAAAAGGTCTGTTTTGAATACCCATATTAGAGGTGTATTAATTTTGAACTTGTCAAAATGAGTATTTGCATTGGAAACAGTTCTACACGTTTGTCTGCATCACGAAGGGAGCGAACCCCCTCCTGCTGGCTCTGTTCTGATTAGCTTGGGTTGCTTCCAGCTGAACTCAGGCACAGGCTCACTGGGCTCTACTCTCCCTCATTCCCATCCTTCTGCTTTTCTCCCTTGTCTAAAGATGTTTGAAGAACCCAGGCTAAATATGAGGGGAGCTAAACCCTTATTTTGGTTCTCCTCGCTTTGTAGACAAACCCTGGAAGTGTGGTAGGGCTGCAGACCCTGTGGATCCATGTGTCTAATTGAAGCAGACAAGACTGTAACTCAGACTTTGCATATTTCAATGAAATATTCATGAATCCAGGAGAGAATAACCCGGGGTGAACATCAAGTTGTATAATCTCAATATATTCTCTATAACTGTCAGCAACATGAGGACGGCTCAGAAAATTCCAGGGAGGGTCTGTGCTTGTTGAGAAACATCTCGCTGCTTTGGCTCTAAGGACAATGATGATTGTGTTTGCCCAGACTATTTAATTAGCAGATTTCCCAAATTGGGCTCTTAGGGACTGAAGTCCCCATTTACCCCATGTGGAAGCATGTGGCTTCCCGGGAAGGCTGGGAAGCTCCAGCTGCCACTGGAGTGGAGGGTGCCCAGCCTCCTGAGACACGAGGCAGTTTCTCACTTGGCTATTTAATCCAGACCGAAGTGCTGAACATTAAACACACCTTCATTAGATGATGCTCGTCTCTATTTCTGCATTGATTCCTCTGAAGACCTGTAGGTTAGGAGTGGGAAGGAAAATCGGTAATGGAGCAAAACGACTGTGATTTAGAGATCGGATTGCACACAGCCAGGGCCATGCATCAGGATAATGAGATTCAGTCCTGTTTGCTTACAAGCACTGGAGACAGAAGCAGAAAATGTGATCCACCAAGCCAGCTCTCAGGAAATGAGAAACAATAGAGTGAGGAAATCGAATTTCAAATGGCAGGGATATATTTATCGAGTTTTCCTTGGGATTTTTGCAGAGCTTTGGGGCGTTCTCTGCGCGGTGTTTTTTCGGGCAGCCGACATATGGCTGGAGGATTAGATCACTGCAAAGCACCGTTGTTTGTGACCTATTTGTTAATGCGGGGCTGGGGTCAGTGACAAGAGACAAATGCACTTGTCATTGTTCGGGGCTTTTCAAGTGCTGCTCCTGTTGCCCCTCGCACCGTGGCCAGACATTTGGAACAAACTCATTAGCTAATTAGTGGTGTGCTCAGCCCCACGTGGGCGATATTCCCATTATGGCTGAGGAACAGGCCCTCCTGGGGCTCCCTGGCAGCTGCTCTTCCCTGGGTTAGTTGGGAGGGCAGCTGGGGGAGGATGTGCCTTCCTCATCTTCTCTGGGAGAGCCTCCTGCATTCCAGACATCCCACTCCTTATCCTCCTGCTCCTTGCCTTGCAACAGTCCCTCTACTCCCACTCGCTGGATTCACTGCCACCAGCTCATCTCTGGTGACTGGTGCTAGGATGTGAGGGCATGGTGTGAAGCTGTGCCAGGAAGGTTTAGGTTGGGATGTCAGGAAAAGGTTTTTCACCTGGTGCTGGGGCACTGAACAGGCTCCCCAAGGAATGGTCACGACACCAAGGCTGCCAGAGCACCAGAAGTGTTTGGACAACGCTCTCAGGCACAGGGTGGGATTCATAGAATCATAGAACGGTTTGAGTTGGAAGGGATCTCAAAAACCCTCCAGCCCCACCCCTGCCATAGGCAGGGACACCTCCCACTATCCCAGGTTGCTCCAAGCCCAGTCCAGCCTGGCCTGGAACACTTCCAGGGATGGGGCAGCCACAGCTTCTCTGGGCAACCTGGTGTAGTGAAAGGTGTCCCTGATCCTTGGTGTTGTCCTGTGCAGGACCACGAGTTGGATTTGATGCTCCTTATGAGTCCCTTCCATATCTCAAGGATATCCTGGGAGTCTGTGACCTGTGTGGATTGCTCTGCTGGTTATCGGGGCAGTATCGCAGCTCCCGGCTCGTGGTGCCCAACTCAGACTGCAAATCATGGCCTTGAACTCTGGTTCTGCCAACGCAGCTGAAATGATGTGGGCTGGGAAGGGTCAGAGATGGCTCAGGTCAATATCCAAGGCGTGGTACAGCCTGCTCCAAAGAGGGATGGGGCAGGGCTGGAGTAAGAAGTGTTCTACACCATCTCCTGGGTTTAAAATCACAGGACAAATGCAGTGAGCTCCTGTTGCTAATAGGAAACAAGAGACATAAATCCACTGCCACGAGTCCGCTCAGGGGACCACCAGGAGGGAACATCCCTGTGCAGCTTGGGCAAAGCTCTGCTCATGCAGCTGTACCACTCAGGTACCTGCCCAGTGTAGCAGGAATGCTGCAATTTAAGGCATTAACAAGGATATAATAATCAAAAAATAAGTAATTTTACTTGGCTGGTTTGTTTTACTTGCACTAAGAGGCTTGATCTGGTTGATTTAAAACAGTTATTTTGGTGGAAGTGTGCCAGCTGCGGGAAGTTTTTGCTGGGTCTGCTGATTTTCATACTTAATGATGTAGACAGACACCTGGGATGGAGCTGGGAAAGGAGAGGAAGCTGCCTCTTGCTCTGGAGAGCTGTCTGCCCAGACCTGGAAGGAACACAGGCTGGAGAGAAGGCAGCAGGAACAATCCTGGTCTTCCCATTTTATTTTAACCAAGAGCTTTCTTCTCCTCCTTTAGAGCTGTCAGCACCTGATCATTAGGATTAATGAACGTGCACAGAAACATTGGGTTTCCATCATTGCTGTTTTCTTGCAAAGAAGAAAAGGGGGAAGTATTCTTTCAGCTCCTGCTGATACCATCAGATGTGTGCTGATCCCTCATTTTTTTCACCCAGAATGTAATCCTGCCTAGCTCAAGGTTAACAGCTAAGCCAGAATCACAGCTCACTGCAGAAGATTTGGGAGTTTCCTGGCTCCCAGATGGTGTTCAAGGCATTGGAATTTGCAGCATTTCTAAACAAGTTGCTTTCAATGCAGCTCACTCGGTGCTTCACTGCAGTCCCCGTTCTTCTGTAGTTAAGCCTCAAATCTGTGGCAGATTTGATAGTGGCTCCATGGGAGAAAGGGCTGGGCTGTAAGTGGTGGGTGTTTCATCCCTGGAAGTTTTCAAGGCCAGGTTAGATGTGTCTTGGAGCAACCTGGGATAGTGGAAGGTGTCCCTGCCCATGGCAGGGTTTGGAATGAGATGATTTTTAAGGTCCCTTCCGAAACTGTTCTGGGATTTGATGGAGTTTGCAGCTCAGCTCAGCCTGACCTTCCTTTCACTTAAAAGCAGTGACTCATAAACTGGATTTTGCCCCACATTTCTGTTTTCCTATGCTTTTGTGAGGCACGATTCCTCAGGAATTTGGGTTTTAAATAACCAGCAGCACTGCCCTGTGCCAGCAGTGATCCAAGCAGAGCTCTGCTATCCAGCTTCTCCCCTGGCCCGCGCCAATCCCGACCGTCTCCCGAGCAGCCATGTCCCGTTTCCTTGAATTGTCTCACAGTTTTACGATGGGAACAAATATATTCAGGGAGGACTACAATGGGACCAGTAATCTCCTCCAGCCCGCGATGCCGGACACAGGTTTAGTCATTATCCCGAGGGGAAGGACGTGTGCTCCAACCCACCCAGACCGTCTGGCTCCTCCCGCCACGTTCGTGCCACTGTGTGCCTGCTGAGCTCCCCTTCATCACCCAGTGTGCTGACCCTGATCCATCCCTGATCCACAAACGTGTCCGTAAAGTGTCCCCTTATCCATAAATGTGGTTATTTTATATTGGCATCTTCAGTGGGAGGGGGAAAATGCAGTGTCTGTGCTGTGTGAGGTGATGGGAGCGGTGCCAGGGTGGTTCAGGTTGGACATTGGGAGGAATTTTCTCATAGAAAGAGTGATTAAATATCGGAATGGGCTGCCCAGGGGTGTGGTGGAGTCACTCTCCCTGGAGGTGTTCAAGGAAAGGCTGGATGTGGCACTCAGTGCCATGGTCTAGTTGACAAGGGGGTGTTTGGTCACGAGTTGGACATGATGATCTCAGGTCTTTTCCAACCTAATTCATTCTATGATTCTGCTTTGGGGGCTGCCAGCCCACACTGGACCTCGATTTTTGGGGGGGCTACCCTGCCCTGAAATCGGTTTCTCCTGGGAGCTGTGAGTGTGGAGGGGGAGTGTGTTCCCCAAGCCTTCTCCTTCCGTCAAAGCCAGCCACAGAGCCTCTCTCAACTGTTCGCTGCTCTATAAATGTGGTTATTTTGTACTGATAGTAATTACTTTGTATTATTTGACCCTGTTTTTTAGGGGGATCCCTGGCCCTGAATTCCAAGGAGCCCTGAGGGGGCTCCCCAAGCGTTCTCCTTCCACCAAAGGCAGCCCCAGACCCTCTTTTTAAGTGTTCCCTGAGCCATAAATGTGGTTATTTTGTACTGACAGACTTCTTTTGTATTATTTGACCCAGATTTTGGGGGTATCCGTGGGCGCTGAGAGCACTGCGGGGGCTCCCCAGGCGCTCTCCTTCCATCAAAAGCAGTCCCGGCCCCTCTCCCGGGGCTCTGCCCGGCGGCCGATCCTGCCTCGCTCCTCACTGGCGCCGGCTCTGGCTGCGAGGAGCCGCGGCGGGAGCGAAGGAGGGAAGGGAAGAGGGAAGGAAGGCAAGAGGGAGGGGAAGGAGGGGACGGGCAGCGCCGCGTCCCCCCCCGCCCTCAGCGCGGCCGCGCCTCGGGGC
>VZTE01001106.1:120703-160799 GCA_013397775.1 Eulacestoma nigropectus
ATTTTGTCGTATTTTCAGTAGTATCGTTGTTTGGGAGATGTGTATTAATGCTTTTAATCATTTTTAAGGGTCTGTTTTATATAGGTGGTTTGGACTAGCTGATCTCCAGAGGTCCCTTTCAATCCCAATAATTCTGTGATTTTCTGTGGTTCTGTGATTTTCTCTCTCTCTTTCTTTATATATACACTGACACATACTTATATATATGTTTTTTAAAATTTTTTCCTGCAGTACCTGTGATGCTACAGATTAGGGTTGGGTAGTCAGCGAGCCCTATTACACTGAGCATTACTGCTGTGAAATATATTGAAACAGTAATTATCACAGGCTGCCCACAGTGGAAGTCCCCTATTTTAAAGCTGTAAGGCTTTAATATAAGTGTTAAAATATTAACGCTAAGATTTAAAGCTTTAAGGCTTTAAAACTGGTAGCGTTTGGTCTCAGTTTTATGGGTGTGTAATGCTTCCCCCTCCCCCTTCTCAAGTATGGTATCGACACTGATTTGAAAAGCCAAATGAGATTTAAAATTTACAGCAATTGGACATATTTTTTGTTCTTATCTATTAAGAAAATACCCTGAATTATCTACATGCTCATCCATTTTCAACAGGAGGCCTAAAAGACTTGTTAGGATTGTGAAGCTGTTGCAGATGTTACGGGCTGTGGAGTCTGACTTCAGGAGTTCAGAATGCAAATCAGGCCACGAGATTAAGTTTTATTATTCTCTCCACTGAAATACATGTTTTTATGGTAATACAGAGCTCTTGCATAATTCCAGTGTGTTGCTGTGTTTTGTGAGACACAAGGTCATAGGAAATTGTATTGCTGGGATGTGAAATGTGGGATGAATGATTTTTTTATGTTAGAAATATGAATATGTTGTAATGGTATCTTTAGCAAAATGCAGCCTGTTTAGGAATTACTTCTAAATATGTTTGTCTTGGCTGATTCTCAGATGTGTTATTTTTGAACGAACTCAAATACAGAGTTTTATTGGGAAGAATCAAAACTTTTGATAAATTTTCCTTTATAAGCTCAAAGTAATGGTAAACTAGCTCGACAGAATTTCGGAGATAATCTTGTCCATATTAAATATTTAACTATGTTATCAAAAATTATCGAGCACAAATGACCCGTGAGTGTGCATTCCTGAAGGCGGGTTCTGATAAGGCCAAATTGACTGTGGGTTACATTTGAGGAAGTTTGACTTGGGGGTGCTGATTGTAACTTCCTTGATTCCATGAAGTAACTGTGCAACATTACTCTTGTGTCACAACAGTTCTCTGACACAGCAGCTTGACTTTTACATCTGCTGAGGAATGAAAATTGTAATCGGCCTTTAAGAAATGAAGTGTAGCACTCATAGGATCTTAGAATCCCTGAATGGATTGGGTTGGAAGGGACCTCAAAGCTCATCCAGTCCCACCCCTGCCATGGGCAGGGACACCTTCCACTATCCCAGGGTGCTCCAAGCCCCGTCCAACCTGGCCTTGGACACTTCCAGGGATGCAGGGGCTGCCACAGCTTCTCTGGGCACCCTGTGCCAGGGCTTCCCCACCCTCCCAGGGAGGAATTCCTTCCCCATATCCCATCCAATGCTGCTCTCTGGCAGTGGGAAGCCATTCCCCTTGTCCTGTCACTCCAAGCCCTTGTAAATAGCCTCTCTTCATCTTTCTCCATCTCTCCATGGACTTGTCTTCTGAGAAAAAGTAGTTGACCTGTTCCCTAGGTAGGAGCTGAGCAGTGGTGAGTAATATGTGGGTGAAAAAAGTCCTGTCTGTGAGTTACCTGATGGTTGTGGAAGGACCAGGGGACACATCCCTGACTGTCAGGTAGCCTGGCTGGTGATGGTCTTGTTGGTTTTCACTTCTATTATTCCTACAGTCACATTTAATGAAGAGTTCTCAAACATCTGATGTCCAGTATAATGCAGGCAGCAGAAATGAATTCAGCTTGGACTGACCACATCATTATTTACATAACTAGTTAATCATACTAATTTTGTTCCAGCTGTCAGCCATTTGATTGCTTTAAAACTTGGAGCTTGTAAGAAGCCCCAAATCTTGGATCACTGCTGGGAAATGCCAAAAGGCCTAATTTGTTACTTCATAAAAACGCTGATAGTCTCTCATCATACAGAAATTGGTGTTTTGTTTCTGTGGTTGTTTTTTTTTTTTTTTTTCCTTTAGAGGGAGAGAGAAATCATTAAATGATAATCAGTTTAGGGGAAATGCATTAAAGAGTAGTTATGATGTTCCTGATCTTGCTTTTCTTAGGTCTCGTACGTAGGATGGGGAAATGACTCTGGCTTTTGCTTGGTGTAGAAGAATATAAGTTACTCTAATATCTTTCTTTAATGACTGGTACTCAGGAAGCAACTTTCCAGTCTTCCAGGGCCATATTTGCAGAGCGCTAAAGTGTCCCTTGGGATCTTGCTAATAGAAAATGAAATGTGCCTGGTTTGTAGGAACGCCTGTAATGTTCTTTTCCCACTTTGCCTCGCTCTGATCTGTGCAGGGAAAATATGGAAACGTACCAGTATCCTGCTGGCTTAAGTGCTTCAAAGAACAGCAGGTTTTTGTGTGTTTCAGTAGCCTGGCTGCTCATTAAGAAGGCAGGAGACTCCATGGAGGAGAACAACACGGATTGCTGTCCTCTGGAATAAAACCTGCCGGGGCTGATGGTAGGTCTGCTAGCGTTGGTGTGCTCCAGGTTTGGTACAGAGTGGGCTGTGCTGAATAACAGACCCTAAAAAGTCCGAGTTAATCAGTTTAAGTGGTTGTTACAGAACTGCTTTCCTGTTCTGAATGGAAAAAGAATTCAGAATGGATGAAAGTGAGAGTGAATTCAGAGACTGTGGGCTTCAGGATGGATCTAGAACTCAGTGCCTGTTGGGTTGAGCCTCTCGGTGAGTGGTGCAGCAGGTAGAAAGCTACAGGAAGACTGGTATTCTTTATTTATCATTTTACAAATATCAGTTTCCAAATTTGGGATTTGCTTGATTTTATGATGCTGCTCCAAATCATTGATGAAGGCAAAGTAGTTGGATGAGAAAGCTCTGTGGTGTTTTCTGTAGGTAACCAGTGGTTGTAGGCAGAGTTTAAGGAGAGCAGCTGAACTTACCAAGGTTGAGTTCTATGTAAATATCTAATAGTGGAGTTTGTATAAATGATGATACTAATTAGAAAATCAGTATAAAAGTACTTTGTATTTTTTGGTTGCACTGACACTGGAGATGTTTGCGGAATTCAGTTTGCAATTCACTATTGTGCCTTTTTATATGGAAATATAACTTTGAGTTGTTATGCTAGCGAGATGCTTTTCTTCTGTATAGGTAATTTTCAACTCATTTTTCTGGTATTGTTACAAAAAAGGAACTTAAACTGATCTCAGAGCCAATTCTCTGTGTTGCATTAATTGTTAATAATGTGTCTATCTGTTTCCTGTCACCCAGGGCTGTTAACGTAAATGCCTCTAACTGATGCCTCGAGCTTGTGTTCAAGGTCAGGCCTGGGCTGTTCGCCCCTCCTGTGCCTTGGCTTGCAAAATCCAGCTCAGTGCAGGTGGGGAAACAGGAGCTCAGGCACGGACAGGTCCCCACTGGCAGTGGGAGTGCAGCTGGCTCTGCCCTGGGACTGGGTAAAACCAGTCCCAACCCAGGCCTGGGTGCAGCTCTGCCTTGGAGGCTCCCCTTATCTCTGTTTTATGGTGGAGGTGGCTGGGGGAAGTTTTAAGGAATCTCAGACGCACTCTGTTTTGTTGTCTTGATCCATACAAATTGTTTTCAAGGAATAGTTTTCCTTCCACCATCAGGAGTGGAGCTCCCTGAGCTGTCTCAAGTAATTAGCTGAAACTTGTGCACGAGACCTCTGCAGTTTCCTTCCACAGTGTTCCTGCTCCTCTTTCCTTCCACCCTGTTCCTGCTCCTGCCTTTCCTCCCAGAGCTGTTTTGGCCATGTTCTGCAGTGCCTGAGCCTTGTCATGTCACCATATAATAAATACTAAATGGTCATGAGGTCCAGGAGAGTTTGGAGGGTGACCCAGGCAAGAGGAGGCCTCTGTGCTGCTTCTGCAGACTTGGGACAGACCTGGCTCTTTCAGGCTTTTCTGTTTCTCAGAATGCAGCACTCTGAACAATACTTGAACAAATTAAGTAGTAATTTTTATTTTGAAAGTTCAAAGCTGCTTATTAGTTTCAAACCATGCCAGACACCTTAGCTAGAGATATTTTATGTCCACCCTACAAGATAGAAATCTGAAGACTCCCTTGTTTGCTTTTCAGTGTTGCAGGAGTTGTGGCCAGTTTTGGGGGCTGAATTTTTAGAACTGCCTAGTTAAAATACATGGTGGAGTCTGGGAGTCATGGCTGAAATTTAGCAGCCAGACACTGATTTAATCCCTCTCCAGTATAACCTCATAGAGACTTCCCTGCCCTTCTGGAGATGTCACTTACGTAATGTGATGGCTTCTAAAATCAACCTGGGAGTTTTCATTATTTAAAAGCAGAAACCCAGGCAAAGCAAGTTCACTACTTCTGTTTCTTGGGTTTGAGTTCTGCCACCAAGAAATGCCACAACACACAGTGTACCCCTGCTAGGGGAAAATACCAGCACGGCTGACAAGGTACTAATGATGTCTGGGATGTTATTTTACTTTTTTTTTCATTATTCTCCCAAATCATATTAATTTCTAGACTTAACATCAATTTAGTAGTTTCTGAACCTTTGCAAGGGCAATGGTCTTTTCAGAGCTTTGCTAGAACAAAGACATTTTAAGAATCTTAATAGAGAAACGTATAATCTTATTACAACCGCTCCTGTTTAAATCACTTCCTTGTACTTAAATAACAATCTGTCACCAGCTATTTCTTGATTGTAGTTTTTGTGAGTTGTAATTTATCCCCCTCCCTGGTTTGGTTGTACTTTCCACCCCCCCCGATTGTGCAACCCTTGGGCTGGCAAAGCTCCTTCTTTCTCACACAGTTCTTCTGAGTCCACTGGGAGTAATCGCCTGAGTAAATTGCTCACTGATGGAAGGGTGGTGCAGTTCACAAGTAAAACCTTTGTGGGACAAACCCCACTGAAACAACTGATACAGACAGTTCTGATATTCCTCAGGGAGAGACAAAGCAAAGTATTTATAAAGGTAACTTCCTTCCCTGAGATGGCAGCACAAAAGAATCCTTCAAACACGTGTCCCTGTAGGTAGGAATTCTGTTCCCAAGAGGTTCCTCGTGTGTGTTGCTGATGGGGTGAGCAGACCCCAAGCATCACCTCAGTTTTGTCATTCTGATTTTTATTTATTTCTTTCTTTTTAGTGATGAGGATTTCTTCAGCCAAATCTGTTGACCCAATTGCTGCTGAAGCTGCTTTTCTACTGACTTTCAGCTCTTGTTTGGACAGGGATGAGGCTTGTGACAACAGCAGTAAGGCAGAGATGTTTGCTCTAACCTATGAAATCAGCCAGAATTGAAGAGCATTAATTAATCCTTATCCTGCAGTTCTGTTTAGAGCTGTTTTAACATGCCTGTTCTCTGGTGGATGGTCAAGCACAATGTGCTCTGCCATATGGTGTGTGTAAAGGAAAGCACTTCAATTGTTACTTGAAAAACAGAACTTTAATATTTTTAATTACTCACTTAACTAATTAATCAGGGAAACGCTCTCCCATTTTGTGACATTGCTGGAATGTGTCTGGTAATGTCTGCTTAGAGTTTCCTGATCATGCATTACCCTCAATAGTCAGATCCAGGGAAGATCTGGTGCATCTTTAAAATGCCCCTGCCCAAGTATTTAATTATTTGATAAAAACCTCTTTCTCTAATGACCATTTGAAAGCGTAAACTCGCCTCTGTGGTGTTATCTAATGAAATATTTGCCTTCTGAGCCCATCCTGCCTTATTGCAGGGGTTTGATTGCTTCTTGCAGTGTTCTGCTGCTTGCAGTGATTTTTTTTTTTTAGGGATGGAATGCTTATTACCTATGAGAAGTGTTACTATATTTTGCTGCTGTTGTTGAGCAGAGTTCATGGAGTTAAACTTTGTCTACCAATTTAGAAGAGTTTCTCAGAAAGTCAAGATAATGCCTCTGTTGGAATGTTTTTAGATAAACAGCATAGGTGACACTGACTACTTCTCTTAGGAGTGTGCAAATGCAGATTGGAAATCAATATTTAATACTGTAATTTTTTTGAGAATCTACAATTTATGTATATTTTTGAGGCAGAAATTCCTACCTGCTGCTCAGAAGAACAGCATGACTGTCCTTGCACTGGACTAAGATTGTGCAGCCCACGTTTTTTCATACTTTTTCAGCAAAGCAGCTGCTCTCTGGAGATTTTATTGGTACTTGGGTGACTCCTCTGAAAGATATTTATGTTTATATGTTTACTGGTTCTCTTGGGAAGCTTTAATAAGGAAGTAAAATACAGGAATGTTTATAATTGGTTTGACTTGGCTTTCAGAATTCTTATAGAGAAGCTGAAGTATAAAAGCTTGAGTACAGCAAAATCACTTTTAAACTGCTTTATTGCAGAGGAGCACTGAGGTAAATCATCAAAGGATTTTTAGTCTGCAAAACTGCTTAAGTGTTGTGTTTAAAATTTACAAATCGCTGACCCCTTTGTGAGACATTGAGACAGACTGAAATGTCTGGCTCTTTTTTACGTTTGACTACCTAGTGAATAATCTCCTTTTGCCTGGCCTGCTGCTTTAAACACACTGAGTGCTGCAATTGCCATTTTGCTGTCTGTGCCAACCAATAGTGTCTCTGTATATTTAATTTCATAATAATACGACCATAGGATGCCTCCAAGAGTATTTACATCGGCTTTAAAAGTCAGGACGTGTTGTATGGCTGGAGATTTGGAATTTTGGGGACTGCTCCGCGTGGTGGGAACTCTGCTGAAATGCTGAGGAGTGAAGAGCAGCAGGAGAGCTTTGTAGGTTGTCTTTATTATTCTGTTTTTAATTTGCTTTATGACGGGGGTTCTGTTCTGCAGGAGATGGTCTGGATCAAGCAAAGTGTGAGCACATCCTTCCCTTTGGAGGTGTGAGGGACCTGTTGATCTGGGGCTGACTGGGATCCATGGTTTTTAGTGCTGTTGGCTGTCCAGGTGTGAGTGCAGGAAGCACGCTCCAACATCCTGAATGCAGGAACACTTTTGTTATGTTTGCTCTGTGCAAAATTGTGTCTGGATGCCTTGGCTTACAGCCAGGGTTTTAATCTCTTCTTTTTTGTGTCAGTTTGGATAGTGTATATAATACTATAGTGCCTTTTCCTGTCCTTGGAAATGCTGATTTTTAGTTTTATTTTAAGAAGGGTTTTCTTTTTCTTACTCAGAAGAAAAACAAACTTTTAAGGAGGAGGAAAGTCTGTGCTGGTTTTTTTTTTTTCCTCTTTTTCTTTTCTTGTTATAGCTTATGCTTTATAGAAAGGCCTGAAATGTGCTGTCAGAGCTTTGTCTCTTGTCTCACAAATTCAAAATTTAGAAATGGGGCAGGGCAAGGTGGGGAGGGGTCTCAAAGTAATTGGAGTGAGAGAAGGGGAGAATGAAAAACACACTGAGCGCCCATCAAAAGTGTGAAATGGATATGCCTTTAGATGCCACAAGGCTTATTCTTCCATCCAGCTTGACTAGTCTTTTGTCAAAACTCCTATTTTAACAATTTAAATAAAATATGGTGACTTTGGCATTTTCTCCTTTCATGGGAAAGGAGAGTAAAAGAGAATTAAGCCCTGCCTGCTGCTTCCATGCTAAACAGATGCAAATCAGAGCCCTCTCCCTCCAGTTGCATCTTCTCTCCTTACGGGTTTCATTGTTTTGATGAAAGCTGTTCTGGTGCCAACTCCCAGCCCAGAGGGCAGGTGAGAGGAATTAAAAAAATCCCAGATTCCAGCTCGGTGATTAACATATCTTTTGGAGCTTGTAATGTCATCGTTGCACACAAAACAAAGTTGCAGCAGCTTCACAGAGCAGGGGTTTGTCAGAACGGCAAACATCAAAGTGGCAAGAAAAGAGGAGTTTATTTAAAATATAGCAGAAAGACTTAAAACATTCGTGCTAACCTATGAGAGCTATTAAAAATTTAAAAAAAAAGCCTTTGAAGCCAAGCATTAAAGATTTAATAGTATTAATTGAATTAAGCCGTGGGAGTTGAGGATATGTAGACACATGTGTGAGTGTATGTGCTCTGAGACACCATCTGTGTTAAGGCAGCAAAGGTACTGAGAGTTGAATTAACTCTGCTTGCTTTATAAGGGCTACCTTAACAAACCCCTCTTTATTCTTGGGGTTAATTAGAGATACTGTTACAGCTGAGAGTGTAAACACAAGGAAGGGACTTAGAGAGATGGAAAACTGCAGAGCCCACCAGCCCTGGCATCCCTGGGCAAGGCAAAGCAGGCAAAGTAGTTTCCAATCTACATTTAAGGATAATTTTGTTTATATCATTAAGGCCTATTTTTTTTTTCCAAGAATAAATTCCTTTTCCTTTGTTATGAGAACAGTAATTTAATACTGTTGTACTCCAGCCACAGGTATGGGCTTTGTTTTTTTGGGTTTTTTTTCTGCTAGCTAAACTTCCATGTTACTTGATAATTATTTTCTTCTAAGACTGGCTGATTTGGGTAGCTTTTAACTTTTCTTACGTATAGAACTTTCACTGTTAGGAAAACTTCTTGCTAGAGGAAGAAGTTTGTCCCTCCATAGCTCTGTAAATAGACACCAAAATAAAATCTAGTCCGGTGTGTGGCAATAACGATTGCAGTAACCTGATGTTGAGAGGTTTTTGTTGGTTTTTTTTTTCTTTGCAAATTAAAAACTCAATTTAAGGCTTTACATATTTGCCACGTAGATTAAAAAGCAGGAAAAACCCAAATCCTTGTGTCATTTATAGAAAGAAAGAGCACTGAAAGCTCTTTGCAAGCCTGCAGGTGGCTTGGCAAAGGAGGGAGATGTCCAGGGGGAGCAACTCCAGGCAGGATTTGATGGCTGTGGGAATACTGGTGTGGAGAGGCACCACCAACCCCATCCAGAGGGATAACAGAGCTGGGGGGGGATCTCAATACATTCATTTTTCCTTCTTCAGGGAGGTGTTTGCTGGCAGTGTGAGGAGGGTTGTGTGAGCCCTTCCTGCTGCAGATGTAGTTACTAAATGATTCAGCACGATGCTGTGCCCACGGATTGGAGCAATATTGATGAATTCATTACTGCTCTCTGATGGATGTTAATGGGCTAGAATTTCTTCTGTGCATTTGGACTAGGTGGAAAGCTCTTGAAAAAATGAGGAAATGGAGTGGGTGAGTCTTTAAGCCACTTTCGCGTTCTGCTTCTAAATCTAACAAGAGAATGTTTTTAATGCCTTGCATGAAAACAGTGGTCAAAACAATAATCACCAGGCAGAGCTGGCAGGCAGCTCTGGGAGGGACAGGGAGGAGCAGTGCTACACAAGGGATTTATTGCTTTTTGTTTAATATATCCCAAGCCATAATCAGCTGCTTTGAAAACAGAGGTAGGTGTTGCCTTCTCCATGTGGATTCCTTAGGAGATAGCTGGAGTCCCAAGGACAGGAGCAGAGTTGCTGCTTGCAGGGTAGCAAAGCTAAAGGGGTAGAACATGTTCTCTGCAAGAGCTGACTGGAAGAAAATGACCTTTAATGATGGAACAGGCACAGATGCTTTTGAGTAACAAGTCTTTGTCATCCTCTTTGAAACGAACAAGCTGCCTCCCACTCAAATAATTTTCCGTCTAAATATCCAGAATAGATAAAAGAGTAGGTAGAATTTTACTGCTGGAGGATGGATTCAGAAAACTTGGAATTGTTCTGCTGACAGCTGAAAATTTCTGTATATCTGCATAGGAGAATGTGGGATTCACTGGCATCTTCAAACCAGATTTTTTTTTCCTAATTCCCCACAAATCAACAAAATAATAATAAAATAATGAATAACAACGGTTGTTGAGCAAGGATGGCTCTTACTTGTGCCTGAATGAAGGAATTGGAAAGTTTCAAGCAGCAAAATGAGGCAAAATCCTTATGTCAAATGTGCTGATTTTTAAAAAAAATCTTTTAGTGATTCACTTCCATCAAAGGTGAACTTAAAAATATAGCTCAGAATCAGGAACTGGGGCAGCACAGAAGTTGACCAAAGCGACTTATTTTTGTATTACTCAATATTCTTGAGTTCTATTCCCTGGTAACCAGAATCCAGTGTAAATCCAGGTTGCTGGTGGCACAGCTGGGACCTCTCCTCTGGAACTGCTCCTGCCAGGGTGGTGGTGCTGGACACGTTAGACAGGTCTGATAGGAAGAGGGAGAAGAGGTGGGTTGGTTTGGGAAAGATTTTGGAAACTGTGGTGTGTATGGTATGAAAAGATATGAGATATGGAGGAGTCAGAGGGAAACATTTGGTGTTGCAGGACAGAGCTAAAATCAGTGTGGGAAAAGGGCAGGGCTAAGATTTTATGAAGTTTGGTATTTTTGAGAGTGAAGGACCAGATTTCCTCCTTTTCTGTGGCTGTCTTCAACATGGAATTGCTGTAGGCAGGAAAAGGAGATTTCCCAGAACCTGTTTGCTGTCCTTGCACAGCCACCTGCTGAAGCAAGTCCTAAATCTAAACCATCATCTTCAACTGCACCACCAGTTTGAGCTTCCCAGGTGCAGCTTTGCCTGGTGAGCTGTAACTGGAGACTGTGGTTGAAATGACTGGTGCTCCCCTTATTTGGGGTGTTCTTTCAAGTAATTAGAGTGACCTTGGCATTAATTGGTTGGGTGACGTGATCTGTGAGCAGCCCCAGCTCTCCCTGCCCCGCTGGCCTCCCCGGTGTGTCGGATCAGGTCACGGGAGCCATTCCACCTGGGGATCTGGTGTGAGGCAGAGTGGAACAGGCAGGAGCTGGGCTCTGCCTTCTGAGAATCCCATCCTCAGTTCTTCTCTGAGCCCTGCTGGGCAGCAAATCCTGCTGTGGAACGCTGGGCTTTGGCCTGAACATTCCTCCAGCGAGGGGCAGGGAGGATTTTGGGATGTGTTTCCTGCTTTGCAATCTTACAGCAACTTTGTCACAGAATCCCAGAATGCGTTGGGTTGGAAGGGACCTTAAAGCTCATCCTATTGCACCCCCTGCCATGGGCAGGGACACCTTCCACTATCCCAGGGTGCTCCAAGCCCCGTCCAGCCTGGCCTTGGACACTTCAGGGATGGGGCAGCCACAGCTTCTCTGGGCACCTTGTGCCAGGGCCTCACAGAGAAGGATTTTCTCCTAAAGCCCAGTCTCATAAGCAGACAGCTCATGTACATGAATTACTGAGGTTTAGAGCAATCTGATGTTGTTACCATCTCTGATAGTTGAATTAAGGCGTTGTATTGACGTTTCAAGGGGTTTGTGCAAATCTGGTGGCTGTGAGGGAAGGCACTTGAAATTTTATGCCATGAATGGACATTGACGAATGTAAGTAGGATATTAAATCAATCTCTGTTTTCTCTGCAGGCTCGTTGTTTGTTTTTTGGAAAATATTAGATGTATGGACAGGTATTTCTTGGCATCTTGTAGTTCTCCTGGAACAATCCTTTTCCTTAGAAATTCTTGTCATAAAATAAAACTATTAGTCCTTTAGCTTCTACCAGTAGAAACATGGAGAGTTAAACTATTTTCCCCCCCTAATCTTTGTCATGGTGAGCATTTGCCTCTGGCCTACTGAGTGTATTAATGTGGTTTCATGTCTGTGGTGTGTAGGAGGATGGGAGAAACTGCACTTGGTGGCGTCTGCTTCATATTAATAAAAGTGCAAAATGAATTTAGTTAATGAAATCATCGGGTAATTTTAAGTGGCAGGTATCTTCCCAAAACACGTTCCCAAAATATGGAGTCTGATATGTGGGCACGCATCTAGATGAATATGAATTTTTAAAGTTGCAGTTCTATATGAAAATGCTGGGGCTTAAAGAAGGGAGCTGACATTTTGTGGTCTTGTATTTTTTGGAGTTCTTCCTGTGCTCAGGCTGATCTGTCAGGGCCTGAGCAAGTGCCTGTCACCCCATAACAGCCTGAGTGACAAGGCTGGGCTTTTCTAATTAGGAATAAATTCTAGGACACATTATCTGGCAAGAATATTGGATATCCTCTTCCCTTCCAGAAGGAAAATATGAAAGGAGAGAAGTGTCTCCTGCTGTCCTTAATTCAGTTGAAAATACTGTTCAAGTACACTTGATAAGCTGAATTTATTTCAGATTGTCACCTTTCAGTCAGGGCACACATTGGGTGATTATTTTTCCTGCTCAATTTGTGAGAAAACAGACGAAATGCTTTTGTTGAAGCAGGTAGTCCCTGGAGAACAAATTCCTTTGGGGAGTTTGGGGAGGAATTTTCACTGCCCTGTTGGATTAATTTGTGTTTGGAATTTCTGGTTCAGTGCGTAGTGGCCTGACCTCACATTGGTCTGTAATTGTGCAATATTCTGATATGCACTGCACACCTGGTGCTTGCTGTATGAACAATCAGCTGAGATGTGCCCACAGTGCAGGTGGCACTGTGGGTGACACTTGACCTGGCTGTAGAAGGAGGAATGTGTTATTTTTAAAAAGCTGTTGTCAAAGCTTGTAATCCTAAAATTAGATCCCGGTGCAGGTCAGATTTGGATCGTTAGTGGTGATCTGCAGGTCTGGCAGAGCCTGTCCCCTCTCCCAGCCCTTCAGAGCACATTCGGAGCCGTTCTGTCAATAATTCCAGCTGCAAATGGAGCTGGGGGTGACAAAACCCCAGCACCGGTGGCTTGGCAGGTCCCAAAAGAACGTGGCCAGGTGGTGCTGCCGTGTGAGGCAGGTTAGAGATCTGCTCCTCACCCCCCTTCCTGTGCACTCTGAGAAATGAGCTCCCCATGGAGCTCAAATCCTGGGAATTTAAGGAGACAAGGAGTAAGAAAAGGTGGTATGGAGAAAACTGCACCAGATTTGTGTCCAGAAATCTCTTTTATGGCTAAAAGTCCACTCAAGCTGGAGTTACTTTCCCTCAGTGGGGCTGAGACAGGACTGTAAAACCAGTGCAGAATCGAACCTTGGCAGGCATGAATATGCATAAATTTGAAGGAGAATTATCTTTCAGCATTAACTCTTTAAATAAAGAAATAATTTGGCCACCTGCTGTCTGTGAAAGCTGACCTTGTTCTCTCATTTGTAAAAGGGAGTGGAAAGCTTCCAAAACTTTGAATTTTGAACCATTTCCTCTCCTCAGAAATTACACTGAAGAAGACAAGCATTTAAGCTGTGAAAAATGGAAACGAAACCTTTCCTCTGGAGTTAACCCTGTTCTCCAAACCCTTTGCCAATCTGTATTTGTAACTCGTTTCCTAAATAATTTTGAAGGTTGAGGAAGGGCATTGATGGGGATTTCAGGCTCTTCATTTTGCGTTTTTATTCCCACGAATTGCTGTTTTCTCTGCTGTACAACAGCGAAAGAGAGCTAATAAGTGTTCTGCTTGTTGGCTTTTATATGTGGTGCCAAGTGTCTTCTCTTCTCTTAGTCCTCTCCTCCAAGTGGCCACGATGCACAGTTGCCCCTTTTCCTGTTTGGTTTTGGGAACAGTGTTTGGATTGCAGATGGATATTGTATCATAGGCAGGGTAATGACACCCTCTGGTCAGCCAGTTGTTCTCTGAGAATTATTTATGAAGAGAGAAAAAAATCAGAAGGAGAATTGGTTAAGTTTGAAGATCTGTCTAACAGTGTGGATTTAGTATAAGAAAAATACCTTTTTTCTGCATTATATTCCTGATTTTTATATAAAGGTTTGTGCTTGGGTCTTTTTTTTTGATTTCTGAGCCGTTTGTGGAAAATGAGACTTTCTAAAACACAGGGGGCTTGGATTTATACACAAAATGAGCTATCCCAAGAAAACCAGGGTGTGAATTTAGTGTCAGGCAATGGGAATGTTTTTTCTTTGCCATAAATAGGAGCTGAGTGCTTGTTGGGATTGGGGTGTGAGTGTGTGCAGGTGTGGTGTTGGTGTCTGTCTGTCTGGGGGAGCTGCTTCCTCAGTCAGCACCTGGCAGCACCTTCTCTTCTAAACTTTCTTTGCAGATTGGCAAGAATTCCCTGATTTATCCTGGAATACAGATCCCTGAGGATTGTCTGCCTCTGTCATTGCAGCCTGATAGCGAGGAGAGCAGATCTCTGGGGGGATGTGTGTATTCCCACCTGGGAGGTGAGGCAGTAAGGCAAGGATATTTTTATGTAGATTGGTATCTGTAGATTCAGATCACAGATTGACTGAATTCATAACTATTTTCCAAACCTCACTTTTCATGCATGTGACTTACAGTAAATGTCTAATCTAAGGATATGTGTTGTCTGTAATACTGGTAATTAAAATTTTATGCAAATGTCTGGTGAACTCGTGTTTAATGTTAATTTTCACACTTGATATTAAAAGCTTTTTATATAATTCCGGTGCTTGCTTAGCTGGGCTATGTAGATACTTACCTTCAGGCTGATATGAAGGGCATTTTATCAGTGCAGACAAATCCTGGTTGGAGTTTTACATTCCAGAGGTGTGAATGGATTCTGCTGAAAGCCTGTCTGTAGGTGGATTTGTGTGGCCGTTTTCTGTGAACTGAGTTTATGAAAGACTTTGTGGCTTGGCCTTGGTTCTGTGTTAGTCTCAGCAAGTTAAAGATGTTTCCTCATGCAGATTTCATTCACTGAGCTTAATCTCTTGCGAGAGAGCTGAGAAGTTCAGTCAAGAATTCCTTCTGTCTGCACGTTGTGTGTAAAAAAGCACCATGAGAATTCATTCTTTGTGTGATGGAACTGTTGGAATAGGGAAAAGGGGATGGGGTGTTTCCCTCCAGCCTACCCTTGGTAACACAGGTAAGCTTCACCCCCTTTCTGCAGATCTGTTTGCTTTTCTATTTGAAGACGTCAAGATACTTAAAAATCAGAGAAAATGGCTCATAGGGACCAAGAAAGAAAATGAGGAAGTCTCCCCAAGACTAAACTGTTTAAGTTTCACAGAAATCTGCTCAAGCCTTTTTCCTGCTAACCAGGAACAGCAGCTTTAATCAACTGGTCTCACTTTCTGCTTTCTTTGCAACTCTGCTGTTAAAAATGCAAACTCACATTTTTGCTGAAGTTGCAAGTGCATTGTGCTTCCTTGTGGTTTGTTGTGAGAAGTTAATTCACTGAGGGCTCTGGAAAAAAAAAAATCTAAACTTTCTGTGTAAGAATTTAATCATGTGCTAGAAACAGTTCCTTACTTTTATGCAGTCGGGGTGTTTGGCTTTTTGATCTCTTTAATGGTAAAAGAGGCTGTTGTGGTGCTTCAGGACTTGGAATAATCCAAGAAAAGGCTTCCATTGTGCGGTGAGGGAGCAGAATGTGTAAAGCAGGTACGAAGGGCTTACAGGGCTCTTGGTGAGGGCCAGTCCCACTGCCAAGGCAGGGCCTTGAATGTTGGTACAGCTGCATTGCTGAGGGGAACAACAGCTCCATCAGCTTTGCACTCCTGCCATCCTTAGCGCTTTTCATAGAGTAAAATGAAGTTTAGAGTAAGTTGTCTGTAGTGGATTATGAGTAAAGATGAAAACATGTCCATCAAGAAGAGGAAAAAACAAACTTTAATGTTTCTCTCATTAAAGGCCTTGGTTTTCAGGCCTCGAAGATACGAAAGTGAAGAATCACTCAGTGTTGATGGATTGATGGGTTTTGAGTCTGTTACAGAACAACAAGTGAAGTATTAAATTTCCTGAAGGAGTGTAAATTGCTGGTTTCTCTTAAGCCAGTGTGTTCTCTCCTGTCTTTGCTCTGGGGTTGTTTTTCCAAAGCGCTACTCCAGACTTAGAAAAGCTTCCAGTTTGGAATTCTTCCTTTGGTTTCTTCAAACCCAGATGTCTGCTTTCCTAGTGGGGTGTAATTGGGAGGGAATGAAGGCTCTCTGGGGCTGTTTTTTGGACCTTGGCAGCTTTGTGTTGCATTTAATCAGCTCCAAAAGCGAGCCAGGGTTGGGTTGTTCTTACTTGTCTTGCAATCTGCTGTGCAGCAAAGCTTAGGAAACTTCAAGTTGAGCATTTTTCCTGTGCCGTTGTGTAAAAATGGCTGGATTTAGTGCAAGAGAGAGAAAAGGGAAACAGTCTTGTGTTGTGAGGTTGGTTAATCCGTCAGAGATTCACATGTGAGGTATTAAAATGGTTTTTTCAAAAGGATTTGTGTCTGAGGATGTCAGGCTTGGTGAACTTTTTATCCAACTGGTTTAGGTTTTGTAGTTCTCCTGGGTTTGGTTTTTCATGTTATTCACTGCTTTTCTGGTTGAAAAAGCTCAGTTTTTATGGGGGGATTGGCTTCTGCTCTGGGATCCATATAATCATCAGGATTGTGTCCATGATTCCCCTGGCACTTGGATCCTCTGCTGCCTCCAGCTTTTCCAGCTGAAGGGGCTCCTGCCTGCAGCCTGCTCCCAGTTCAGTGTGAACATCCAGATCCCCTGGATAACTGGTTTCAGCTTGGCTGGGAACTTGCCTTAACCCATTCTTGGCAAAAAGAAATGGTTTAGGCTAAATAAGATATACGTCGTGCTTTTTCTATTTAATTTTTCTCATTGCCTCACCTTTTACAAGTCATGCAAGAGATCTGGGCAATGTAAACTTCCAGAGGAAAGGAGCAGTTGTGGAATGTTTATGTAGGATCAACATTTTCAACTTCTGGGTTTGTAACACCCAGAACTTAAGGGTCCCAGGAGATACTCCTTTTTATTCCCGTTGCTGTGAGCCATCTGCCACCAGATGGGCGCTGTCCTGCAGCTGGTTCTAAATACTGGGGAGAACACCAGGGGGATGCAGTTTACCTGGAGTTTAGTGTTGATCTCGTTCAAAGTTAATCTTCCATCGAGTCGTAAGAGGTTTTTATTCTGCCAAAAACCAACTTTAGTGGAAGAAGATAGAATAAAACAACTCATTAGGTGTGTTCTGTGTTTAACCTGCCCAGAACTGTTCCCAAGGAAGGGAATATGTCTTTATGCTAAAAAAAGTCATTATAAACCTGTGTTGACACTGAATTCTGCTTTCATTCCAAACGGCACTGTAGTAATTTGAAGAATGATAACAATGTCAGGCTTGAAATCTGTGCTTTCCTTGTCTCCAGTGTCTCTGTAAGGGATGGGGTTGGTTCTTGGAAGTGTTTGGAGGAACATCATTAAAGGACATCTGGAATGGGCGTCCCTGTGAATGTGGCCAGTTCAGTTCCAGAGTCCCCGCTCAGTGTTTGTGCAACTGGTGACTCTCAGGGCTGTTCTGTGTTAATGTAATGGCAAATCTGCCAGTTTGCTCAAGTAATTTATTCCAAAGCTTAATAGGCCTCTGTTTACTTGAAACAGTGACCTTAACTAAAGAACTGACACAGCTTTCCAGCTCCACAGCTTGTCCTTGGCTTTTCTTGCCAATCATTTTGGCTTTACAATTCCATTCCCCTATAATTAAAAATTCTTCTGTGCTGTGCGAAAGACACAGAGCAGAAATTGTGGATCTGATGAGTGTTGTCAAATGTACAAAGTAAATGCATTTGGGGGGGAAAAAAATTCCTTCTAATCTGCTTATCATGAAAGGTCACCTTGAGTTGGAGTGTGTTGGGCCACAGGATCTCTGCCCTGAGACTGAGAGTGCTTTAAACTTATCCAGGGTTTCAGAAACTGCTTGGTTGATTTTTAGGAAGTTTGCTCCTTCTCTCTGGATGCAGATTCCTGCTGTTAGAAGGAAGCTGCTGAACATGGAATTTCTCATGTGGTTTCATCTGAGCTCTGTAATTTCTGTAATTAAAAATTCTAGGTAGGTTTTGCTTAGGAAACTAAGTCTCCAGCTTGGACTTTGTTTCTGGTTTGCTTTTAAAATTTTGCCTTTGTGTCGGCGTGATTGTCTTCTTGCTCTTGTTTTGCTCAGCACTTCAGGTTTTTAATCTTAAATATATATAGTGGCTCGTGAGAAGAACAAGTTGTTTTCAAAATCAGAAGAAATTCAAGGAGGAAAAAATTAATCGAGGAAAATTTGTCCCAAGTGTGTGTGGCTTGCTGGCTGTGCAGGAACAATCAGACCCAGCTAACCTGCTTTGTTTTCTTTCCTCACTCAGGTCATGATTTTCATTTTCTCGTGTCATTCTCTTGAGGAGAGGAAATGATTGTAGTGGAACGTGTTACAAATAAGCCACTGATACGGAGCCTTCGCAGTTCAGAAACGTTCCTAGAAGAGCAAATTTAGCCCTTTGCTGTTTGTGTTCTGGAATCTGTCTTGGTAAAAAGGGAAATAAAAATGACGACTTCGTCTATCCGACGGCAGATGAAGAACATTGTGAACAATTACTCAGAGGCCGAAATAAAAGTTCGGGAAGCGACCTCGAATGACCCCTGGGGTCCTTCCAGTTCGTTAATGACTGAAATAGCAGATCTGACCTACAATGTTGTGGCCTTTTCTGAAATTATGAGCATGATCTGGAAACGACTGAATGACCACGGCAAGAACTGGCGACACGTGTACAAGGCCCTCACGCTCTTAGATTACCTGATTAAAACTGGGTCCGAGAGGGTGGCCCAGCAGTGTAAAGAGAATATTTTTGCTATCCAGACATTGAAAGATTTTCAGTACATTGATCGAGATGGGAAAGACCAGGGCATCAACGTGAGGGAGAAATCCAAGCAGCTGGTGTCCCTTCTGAAGGATGACGAGCGCCTCAAGACAGAGAGGGCCCAAGCCCTGAAGACCAAAGAACGCATGGCTCAGGTGGCCACTGGGGTGGGCAGCAACCAGATCACCTTTGGGCGAGGCTCCAGTCAGCCCAACCTATCCACCAGCTACTCGGAGCAGGAGTATGGAAAGTCTGGAGGATCCCCAGCATCCTACCATGGCTGTAAGTACAGGCAAACACATCCCAAAGGCTTATGCCTTTTGTTTCGAGAGTTGCTGTTGGAGCTGGGAGCGAATGGTGCCTTTGGGAGAGTGGAAGTGCTGCCTGCAAGGGGCTGGGATCTGGGATCTCTGTGGATCTGCTCCATGGTATTGATGTCTCTTCAGATGCCTGGTTAAATATTTGCTTTGGAGAGGATGTGTGTGGTGACGAAAATCGATTTAAAAAGCCCTTGTTTACTGTCAGTTCCCAAAGGTAGTGTTGCCAGGCTGCTCTTGTGAATGTGTTCCAGTGTTTGATGTGATGGGGAGGGTGTGGAGGGGTTTTTCTGTTTGTTTCTGGTTTTAAAAGGAGTGCGTGAGAATGTGTTCTTTTTGTTCAGTATGGAATCATAGGATGATTTGAGTTGGGAGGGAATTTAAAGCTGATCTCATTCCCCCTCCCTGCCATGGGCAGAGACACCTTCCACTATCCCAGGTTGCTCCAAGTCCTGTCCAACCTGGCCTTGGATTAAGAATAAATAAGAAAACCAGAATATTTCCTGGATCATTTTGCTACTTTATGCTGCTCCTATTGTACTTTGGCAACAATGCTGCTGTTTAATTTCCTTTATTGCTTACTCAGCAGTTCTTGGAGGAGGAATGCTTTGAATCTGTATTTAAATATTTATATTCTCAGTATTTGGTGTGTGAGTGTCTGTACTAAATATTATACTTAATTCTTTAAAAATTAATACAGTGATGTGGGAAGAACAAATTCTTTCCACAACTGCTTGGGGGGACTCCCTGTCGTGTTAGGAAGAGCCCTGATTTGGCACTAAATCCTCCTTAATGTAAGTAATGATCTGATGAAAGCTGCTTTGGCTGGAATGTCAGTGGTTGTGGTCTAATTCTGAAGGAAAATCTTTTCTTTAAATGAATGTTTAGAGTGTGTGGAGGGCTGCAACTGAGCCAGGGTGGAGAAACCATTGAGCACCAGTTTTAGGAATCTGAAGTTTGTCATGTCCTGGGTCCCAAAGTGCTTCTTAAATCATACATCCATGAGTGGGGTCAGCTCTGCTGACACTTGCAGGAGATGTCAAATCAGGATGGAGGACATCTCTCTCTGTTTAGAGCTATGGAGGAGCAGGAAAAAATATTGTATTTCCAAAAGGAAATATTTTTAGGGTACAGAGGACAAAAAATGTAAGTGAAGGTTTCCAGGCATGAGAGTTTTTGATCTTGTCTTTTAAATAGCAGTAGGATAACAAACATCTTAATTTTTCTGTAATAATCATATTTCTATCTGTTTGTATTTCCTTCATAAAAACATTTTTCCTTTTCAAATCTATAGATTGTTGTTGACTACAACAAAAATTCTTAATTTAGAAGTAGCTTGAAATACTGTTTTTAACTTGGGCTGGTGGGCTGAAATAAGTGACTGAGGTATGCTGAGCACACCTTGGGTTTCACAGGGTTATTGCTCCACCAGTCCCAACTTTAATTAATGCTTGGAACTATTGTCTGGCATCTTAAATGCTACCAGAGGCTCCAAACTATTCCTCACAGCAGGACTGAGCAATGCAGGGCGTGTCCCCGAATTGTTCCTCGACGCTTTAGGAATTTTGATGGGAGAAGCAGCAAGTTTGGCTGTGCTCTCAGTATTCCAAAGTGTGGATTTACTGGCTGCTCCCGCTTCCCTGTGTATCTCCCGTGGCAGGATTGCTTTGGAGATAATGATTCCTTAAGCTTTTTTTTTTCCTCACCCCATAAGAAGCTTTAAAAATCTCAGGCTTCTCTCCCCCCCACCACCCCACCTCGGTTCTTCCTCTGTTCCAACTCTCCTGGACTTTTTTCACTGTGGATCAGCAAAAATCCAGGTGGCTGTCAGTTTGTATATTTTGAGGTTTTAATATGTTTCTTGTCTGGTTTAATTGAGTAGAGCAAAGCAAACCAGCACCTTCCAGAACAGCTGTGCTAAGTCCTTCTGATATTGGGAAACTGTGAAGAGCTTTATCCCAGGAAACGAGGAAGGAGTTTCATTAAAATCCAGACATTTAATCTGTTACATAAATGTAGGGTTATTCTTGTGCCTGCTAAATTTGATGGAAAAGATGCTTTTCATTATTTTAAGTGAAAGAGATTGTATCCATCGTGTGTTCTTTTTTTTTTTTTAAATTATACCCTTCTTTTGTGCTGAAAATATGGTTTCAGAAAAAAATCAGTGAAAGGAATGAAGTTCTGCTTCACTCCTGGGAAATATTCCACTTAGAACATCCCTAAGATGCTGTTGCTGCTCTGTATATTCTGGCAAAATTCTCTTTCATTCCTCTGAGCCTTTGAAGAGGAGATCAGAGACATTTAGATTTGCGATCTACAGCATGAGATTTGCCTCTTCGAAATGTCCATCCACCCTCTTTGCTAAATGTTCAGCACGTCTTCTTACCAGGCAAATAGAAATAAAGTTTGGGAGAGTGAGAGAGCCTTTTTGCCAACACCATTACAGGAAATGTTTCATCCCTCAGTGGTTTGCTATCAGTACGTTTTACTCCTGTTCCTTCTACACACGAGGGGTGGGGGTTGCAGAATTCATTCCCCTTGCTTGAAGAATTTATGTTGGGTTATAAAATCTCATTTTTAATGCCTTCTTGCAGAAGAAAGAGCTGAACGAGTTTGGTAGTTCCTCCAGGGAGCAGTAACTTCAGTGGATGCTGGACTGGGCGTGGGGGATCGCTCCCCTCTCCTCTCAGGGACTAAAAGTGCCATTTTGGCCAAGTCAGTGAAGGCTTTTTGGGTCAGTTTGTTGAGAATGTTGAATGAGCTGCACTGCACAGACAGCACTGACTGAACTCTGCTCAAACTCCTGCTTGTCTCCAGCTTCCCAACCTGTGCAGGTTTGGATGGGAACAATTGGATTTTTACTTGATGTCGAGCCAGAAGGGGTTTTCTTAAAGAGCTGCTGGTTTTTCTGTCCCAGATTTGTCCTTTGTGCCAAAATGAAAAGCAATATTGATACCCTGTGTAGTGTGAGAGAATTCAGGGTGGAAAAGGATCTCTTGGCTGATGTCCAATCATCCCTCACTGCTGCAGGCAAGACACTGGCAAATAAGGATATTTTTCCCTGTTTCCTTGTGAATATTTTCATTTCATCTCTAAAAATCCTTCAGAAACTGGGCAAGATGAAATGGTGCAACTTGATCGTTTTTAATAAAATCCCTTTCCCCCAAAGCTTTGCCTTAGTGACTTCGTTGGCCCTGAAGATCTCTGTGCTTGGATAATTCCAGGGAGCACATTATGGCATGTGAATTGTAAAAGTATTTGTATTTTTTTTTCTACCCAGTCTCATAACCTGTAAATGGAAGCCAAGAGAGATACTCAAAAGCAAAAAATAAGGCTCCTCCCAGCCTCCATCTTGTCAGCAATTTCTGACATACTGGGAACAATTGGTTTTATCTTCCACCTTTAAACCAGGGACAATTAATATTCACATCAGGAGCTGTTAAATATTCCATGACAAAATGCATAATTTTCATTTATTTTGGAAAATGTGCAAATTCTGTGGAGTTGCATCAAATCTGATATCAGGTTTTATTTCACCTTAAGGAAATGTTCTTGTGTGGTGCTGCAAATAAACCTACTGGGGAGAGGAAGGGATATAAGCTGGATATTTAAAATCTTTTGGAGCAATAGTCCCTCACTCCTAATCTGCCTTTGGGTCTAAATAATTGGGTTTTTGCCTGACATTTGTCACCCAGTTTCGAAAAGTTCAGCCTCTTGTTCCTGGCCTCGTTTCATCTCCAGCTGCCAGTGACCACTTAAATAGGATTCTGGACTTATGGCTGCATGGGGAAAAGGAGGATGTTCTTAATTTAGACCTCTTAAGCCTGAGCTGGGATGCTGCTTCCAGCCTGGCAAACGCTGGTCATGCTTTAAAACCAAGTTTACTGAGGCCACGCTTTTTAAGAGATCCAATCCTGTTATGCCCAAGCCGGGACATCCTGGTGTTATTTTGGGTTGTGCCCACATTGTTCCTTTTTTCCCTGTGCTCCAGGAGGGTTTGGGAAGCAGGGATGGGATGGGATGGATGCCCTGATTTCAGTGACACAAACACAGCTTGGTGTGACCTGATTTCAGCACTGCCCGAGGTGGGTTCGGCTCGGGTTCATTGTGCTCAGAACCTGCTGGAGAGGAGATGCAGAAAGATGCACTGGAAAGGGCTTTTATGGATCTTGGGAAATGCCAAGTCTTTAACCTGAACCTGTAAAGATTCTGGGAGCAATTTGCTGTAGCTGAGTTAATGAGTTTTAATATTTCCAGTGATTATTCATGTTAAATTGACTCATGACTTAAAACCAGTTTTATGAAGCCTCAGCAAGTTTGTGTTCACTCATCTGTTCCAGTTTTGTCTCCCCTTTTGCTTGGAGTAGAAAATAATTCAGAGGAATTGCTATTTTGGGTTTGACACAATAGAAAATTTATAAAATCCAGAATGGTTTGGGTTGGAAGGGACCTTAAAGCTCATCTTATCCCAACCCCCTGCCATGGGCAAGGACACCTTCCACTATCCCAGGTTGCTGGAGCCTTGAACATTCCAGGGATGAGGCAGCCACAGCTTTTCTGGACACCCTGTTCCATTCAGAATGCTCCTGTTTTTAAAGGATTTGTTTTTTATTTTATAGTTACTTCTTTAATAATCTGTTCTGCATCTCTGCAGGTTGGAACACATCCCTGCCCATCCATCTTAGTCAGGGAATGTAGGGAATATCGCCCAGCAATGACTCTGGCTGAACACTGTGGAGAATTCCCGTAGTTTGAGGTGTTGAAGGAATGTGGCAGACTCCTGTCAGATGTCATTTGACAGCTTGATTAAATCCTCTCATCGTACATTTATTTTTCTGGTGCTGAGAGTGAAGGTGGGAGGTGCCACTGGTGTATCCAGACTCTTGTAGTGACACTGAATTATCCAACTGTGTCCATTCCCATGGGTGTAGGGATCGCCTGAGAGGAAAATGCTCCCAACAAAACAAACCTGAAGGATTTGTTGAGTGCTAAATGAATTTCAGAAGTTCTCAGTCTGCTCAATGTAATCAGAATCCTGCAGGAAGGCTGAGCAGCTCCACCTTGTCACGTTCATCAGTGTTATCAACTCTCTTCTCATACCTGAAAGATTCCTTAATTCCCAAGGGAAAGGTGGGTTACACAATTCCTTCTAGATTAAGCAGTTTGCACTTGCCTTTCCATCATTTGAGAGGCTGGATTGGCTTTTTTAAATTATCCAATCTTTGAGTGGTCTTTCACTGGAAGACTGACAGATGGGATCTCCCAAGGGAATTGCTGTTGGTTTCTGAGTCCTTACCTTGATATTGTTTTAATTTTTCAAGTCACTTTTGGTTTTGTCCACCTTTGTAGGTTCACTGACTGAGTGAAGGAAGCAGCTTTTCTTTCTGAACAGGTGTGACTGAGCAGTGAATTCTGTTCTGTTCTTCCACCTGCAGATTAGAAGGCCTGACACTAAAGAAAAAAATCACAAATAACAAAACCAGCCCCAAAACCCAAGCACAGGCTTCAGAATGAAAATGCAGAGTCTGAGTTTTATTATTAATTGCAGGCTCTGCTCTCTATGTCCCGTATTTCACTTTAACTCAGCCAGATCTATAGCCAGCTACAGAGGCTTTTAATAGAGCCAAAATGTAGGAAATTATCAATAGATGTGTCTGAGAGATGTCAGAGCCTGGCCCAGGCACAGATGGTGGAGCAGAGTCCTGCTTTAGTGATTAACTGAGGCTGGAGATTTCCTCGCCGAGCAGCCGGGCAGGGTTCTCCCTGTGGGAGCAGATTCCCACAAATTTGCTCCTGGGCGGCCTGGAGGGACTGGGATCTCCAAATTCCCAACAAAGCAGGGCTTAGCAGGTCAGAATTGATCTATTGAGTCCCATCTTACATAAACATCCGAGTTAGCTGTCATGTGCTGGGGGATAAGGGATGCTTTGTGTGGCACCATGCTGTTACTAAGGCAATAACCTTTATGCTGGATCCTGGCAGATCTAACCTTAGAGCAGGATGAGGCCCATATGGAAGGATGGTTATAGGACTGTGGGAATTTCAGATAAAACTTGTCAGGTTACTCCCAAGAACAGTGTTTTGAATTTCCCTTAATCCTTTTTTTTAAAAAAAAAAAAAAAAGGTGCTGGCAGCTCTTTAATGTAGATGGTTTTATAACACTGCAGAGGCTTACATGGAAAACAGCAGCATTCCTATAGTTTGTTTTTGCATTGAGGCCCAAGGAAGAACTTCAAATGGACATTTTTCCTTTTTTTTTTTTGAGTAAAAAGGAGTTGGAAATACCTTTTAGAGTTAATGAAAGCAAGTAGAATGAATTGCTGGAAAGCCTGAAAGTGAGAAGGAATAATCTGTGTGCGTGTGACCCCGTATTATCCGTGTGGGGATCCCGGAGCCTCTGGCTGTTGGGATCTGCTGGGAGCTGTGAGCTCATGGAGCTCCCTGCCAAAGCAAAACCAGCCCTTCCCATGCACAGCTGGGAGTGGAGAGCCAGGGAAAGGCTCGGAGTGGGATGGAGTTCCTGATTCCTCCAGCTTTTCCGGGCAGGAATGCAACTGGGCAGTGTGTTCAGCAAGTCCTTTGTGTGGAAACAGGAGGAAGAGCAATGGAATTTAACCCATTTTGCATCATTTTAACATCATTCTGCTGCCAGGTTCTTAGTTGTTGTGGAATGCAGTTATGTGAGCAGAGATGGAAAAGCTGGGATGTGGGAAATGCAGGAAATCCCATTTCCCCCCACAGTTAAAAGCCCAGCAGAGCAGAAGGTTCCTCCCTGCCCCTTGTCCAGGTGCCATCTGTTCTCAGGTGACTCTGCTGGTGTCCCATTTGTCCCAGGCTCTGTTTTTAAACCAGTTAGGACTCTTTCCTTCTCTAATCCCTGCTGGAAAACTGCTTTTCTCCATCTGTGTCTCAAATCTATTTATGGCCAATTTATACCATTAATTCTTGCCTCTTTATCTGAAATAGTTTTTCTCTCTCTGGTATATGCAAGCCTGAGGTATTTAACGACCATAAACTGCTTGATCTTCTTTTGGCAAAGAAAAACATGAAACACTCTCTGGGCTCCAAAGGGAAATGTTTCCACCTCCATTCTGGTTTAAAATCATCCATTTTGGATTGGTATGATTAGAATTAGTGCTAATTTATTACCTGTATTAGGTGAGTGGCTGGGAATTATCACATGCTTTAATCATCACATTTTTAATATACTATATTGGAGAGCCTGGCAGTGACTGTAGGAGCAGAGAGGACTCATCAGCCAGGCTAAATTTAATTATTTTATATGAGAAAGTTTGAAAAAGCAATTGAGGTATGAGTAGCATCTTTAGTGAAGTAAGGTTGGCTTGAGAGCTTCAGGATCAGCACAATGTGGAAGAATCGTTGTGGGTGATAAATTAATTTGTGCCTTTAGAAGCGGAGTGGGGTGGGATGGCACCTCGGGGTGTGATGGGAAGGAGGAAAGGTCATTCCTTGTTTATAGAGAGTCACCTTCCTTCTGGCCTGTTGGATGAGAAAGTTCCACTTGTTGTTTTGTGATGTCATTTTGGCCTGGAACTTAAGGAGAGAGAGACAAGACTGGGAAATGTTTGGAGGATTAAAGCAGTGATGATGGTTTTCAAACTGAGTTTGGCAATCTCGTTTTCACATGCGCAGCTGACCTGATAGGAAGAAACTTGATTTCTTAGAGCTTGACGTGCTAGTTTGAAACATTCAGTTGAACGTATTAAATGTCAATATATATTTTGCCAAACTAATCATCATTCCAGCCACTAAATACAAACTTCCTTGCCAAAGTGAGATAAAATTTCTGCGTGAATGATTTGGATGCTGAAGTCTGAGAGAGAGTGAGCACAAAATTGTTTAATTACTGTATAGTGCTAAACCTGCTAGTGGTGTAGGATGGGAATTTCACATGCTCCTGGAGTGAAAACATCTCTGAAAGATGGTTTGTGTATTGAGAAATTGCATATTTTAGCTGTCAAGCTTGACTGTTCCTCAAGGAGGAGTGGGGGAGGTACCAGCTAATGGAAACCTTCCCCTAAAAAAACCCCAGCCAACCTAGAGACCAAACAACACCCCCAACCCATTTACCAACCTCTGTTTTTAACAGAGAATGATCCTGTATTTGTGTAAATTTGGGGTCTGAATAGCTGGCTTGTTTGTCCCTGAGCCTGCTCAGCAGTTAAGAATAGTTCTTTATCTTCCCATTAAGACTGTATTATTTTACAGAAAAGTGGGTGGTATCCAGTCTTACCCTGATATTGGCCCACTCCCAGCAGATCCTTACTGACACTGGAAGGTGTAAGAAATACCTACAAATGTTTTCTTCAGCAATGAATTCTGTACATCTTTTAAGTCGGTGTCCTGCCCCTGGAGCTCTGATACACTCAGGGTATGTCCAGCATGAGCTGGGGGTACTTCTTGATATCACAGCCTCACAAAAAGCCATTGTTTTCCAGGAATATTTTTCCCTTAAAGCAGCTCAACTGTCTTGCATATCTAAATTATCCTGGCCTGTCCCCGTCACCCTTGGCAGGAGCTTCATCTCTTGACCCTGAGGGAGCTTTGAGACCGAACATGTGCAAACGGGGTGCAGGAACCGAACCTGAGCCCTCTTTTTGCTGTTTGCTGTGCTGAATGTGCTGGGTTTTGTCTCCCAACAGCGACATCCCCTCGAGTCTCCTCGGAGCTCGAGCAGGCCCGGCCTCAGACGAGCGGGGAAGAGGAGCTGCAGCTGCAGCTGGCGCTGGCCATGAGCCGGGAGGTGGCGGAGCAGGTCGGTGCCCGTGTAGGTTTTCCAAAGTGTCCATGCTTTGAGACTTGAGATTGCAATCCTGGTTGGTTTGTTTGTTTGTTTGGTTTTTTTTGCTGGCAGCTTGGCATTGCTCCAGGTGGAATAAGGGGAGTGAGAAAGGCCGTTTCGGAAGATGTTGCTTTTGTGTGATTTTTTTTTTTTATTTTTACTCTTTAAATCTCTTTTTTAAAGTAACTCCAGCCTCCGAGCTGTTGAGACTAGTGGAAGATGACAGTCACTTTGCAAGAAGACTTTGTGTGGGAGGATGTTAATCATCACATTACTGAAGATGTTTTCAGTTAGGAAGAGCTGAAAACATGACTGGTCCTGAAAACCTTCATTAATGCCAGTCAGAATTCTGATTCCAGTGGAATTTGGAACGGTCTGTTTCTTTTGGTGGGAGTGTCTGGAACAGGAGAGTGACCTGACACGAAGTACCTGAGTATATAAAAAAACTTGGTTTAAAGTAAATTGACTCCTGATCTATCACCTGGGTTATGTTACTGTGCTAATTCTTAGGAGCTTCGTTCTGAATTTGGACTAAATGTGATTAAAATTACTGCATTTCATATATAACGAAGTTGAATCTCAGCTCTGAGTGAAAATTCAAGTCAGCCATGCTGAGTGCCTGGAATATTTTAGAGGCTTCCTGTGACAATTTAGTTTACAGCTGTATGTTAAGCATGAGTGCTTGGAAAGGGAAACTATCACCCACTAAACTTTATCATTATTGGGCAATAAAGGGAACGAAAATATAAATCAGAATCTAAGCATTTGAAGTAGCTTCAGAAATGACAAGGGAAATACCAGCTGGGGGATTAGTCAACTTCTGAGAGACATGATGCAAGCAAAGATATTTGAAGTAGTTGAATGTGGCATAAACATTGCAGTTACAGATGTTTAAACCTTCAGATTACACACGGAGTTGGCAAGACTTGATTCCCTTGGTGCATCTTGCACCAGTGTGGAGGGAAGTGAACAAAAGCTGGGGAAATTTAAGTTTAGTTCCCTACAACCTTCAGTGGTGATTTGAATGCTGAAAAACCATTCTGATAATTTAAAAATGGGTTGTTCACTTGAAGTTCTGTGGTGTTTCTAGCCGAATTTTGGAAAGAATGTAAAACAACACCAGGGTAAATTCCAATCAGCGAACTGGATGTTGTTGTGATCACAGGGTCGGGGTGCTCCTGAGGCAAGAATCACAGGAAAACTCCTTTCCCTCGTTTGTGTTATGTCGAAATTCCAGCCAAAACATCCCCCTGTGGTGCACAGGGTGGCAGGGTTGGAGCCCTGGAGGGAGCAGCAGCTCAGTGCAGGCTCATGGTCTGTATCACCAGTGTTGATTTCCTTTGCAGGAGGAGCGCCTCAGACGCGGAGATGATCTGAGATTACAGATGGCTCTGGAGGAGAGTCGCAGAGACACAATTAAAATTCCCAAAAAGAAGGAGGTAGTGCCTTCGCCTAAGAAATTCCCGGTCATGCTGCCAAAAGCTGAAATACAGTAACACAAACTAGCTTAATACTGAGCTCTTGTATGCTTTTGGGTTTGCTTTGTTGTGTAGCTTAAAGCTTCTTCCATGTGGGTTAAATTTGGAACTACTAGTCAATGCAGGCGTGTAAAAGGAAAAAAAAAAAAATAAAATTGCTTCTTCACTCTCACGGGTTTGTACTTCAGCCTGCCAATGCTCTTGAGTAAAGCTCAGCTTCTTCCTGCCCTCAGCACACCACTTTGTTGGACCTGATGGATGCCCTGCCCTCCTCGGCACCGGCCCCGCCCAAAACGGAGCCCTGGGGACCTCCTGCTGCTGCGAACCAAACGGATCCCTGGGGAGGATCCACAGCTGCAGCCCCTGCCTCTGACCCGTGGCAATCATTTGGTAAGAGAAAACTGCCAGCAGCAATGGGATTTAAAAGGTTTTGCTTTTTAACATCGAGCATTTCAAAGTTTCTCAATGTCCAGCTTGTGTATTAGTCCATTTTGAGTCATTCCACTAAATCCCTCCACTCATTCCCAAGCAGAAACCAGTGGAAGTTGCATTCTTTTTAAGCAGTTGGGTGTTTGTGCAGTTTGAATCCTGAGAAACAGGAGAGTGGCACTTCTGTTGTCTTTGTACAACAAAACCAGCTTGTCTCACACAGGGAGGATGCTTGTGTTTCACTGCTGGTTGTATCCAGTGCCATGGGTTTCCTCCCAGAATTTAATATTCAGGCAGGGTGCTGAGCTTAGGAAGGCCATTGATCTGAATTATCATGTCCTTAATTGCTCCTAGAGAATTGTGATGTGTTTGTGTATGGTCAGAAGCAAAAGGATTAAATTATTTAAATGGAGATTTTTATAGCAGACCAAAAAATTCAGGTTGCCATTTAAATATTCACTGTTCCGTAGGATTTTGATGCTAAATCCGTGGAATATTTCTGAAGGGAAAGATGCAGTGTTTCACATTTTAAAGAGCAACTAAGCCAAATTTTTGTGTGTTTCTTTTGTGTGTGTTGCTGCCTGTGTGGTGGGCTGCTGATGGGTCAGCCACAGCCTGTCCAAGGAATTATTCCTTTGATAAGAAAGTGGATAGTTCCTCGCACTTGGATCTGGAGCTGAATCTATTTTTTTGTTAGAATTTTTGACTTTTTAAAAAAGGGCAGGGACTGTCAGTGCAAATGGAAGCTTTTCCATGAAGATTGACAGCTTTGTTCTGTCAGTTCTGCTTCAGGCTGGTGATTCTACAGCCTCTGCTCTGAAGTGCTTCAAAGTCATTTGCATTCCACACACCACCATCAGATTCCTGATGAAAAATTGGAAGTTTAATAATGAAATGCCTTGTTTGGGTTTTTTTCCCTGCTCATGATGGCTTTAAAGGCACCTACAAAGCTCCTGGGCCAACTGCCAGGTCGTCATTCCAAGTGTCACCTGTTCTTTTTTGGTGATAGGAATGGAGAAAGAGCCCAAATTTTGGGCCCTAAGGCCATTCAGTTTATTTTTGCGTGGTTAAAACCAAGCAAAATCCATATTCCTCACGTCTCCTGCCTGATGTGTCCTCCTCTGACAGGATTTTCCTTCTACAGTTCCAGCTGTAGTGTTTCCTCAGTGCTTCCCAACTTTCTTACACCACAGCACAAGCCCTGCTTCCAGCCTGCTGGATTTTCCCAGGGATAGTCTCAAAGATGCAAATTTATGAATTTGCTGATAAAAGAGTGACTCATGAAACTGCATTTCCCAAATCCTGCCAGTGCTGTGGTGTTTCAGTGGAGCTGCTGGAAGCTCCGGGAAGGGATCTTCCCGAGCGCTCTCGTTTTGGGCGCTCCCTTTAGGAAAGAAAGGACATTTTGGGAAGCTGCTGTTGATGGGAAATGCTGTTATTGGTGTGGCATTGCTCCGTACTCGACACTGGGGGCACATAAAGGAAATGTAAATACTGGTGTGGGAATAGTGGGGCTTCCTTGGAGAGTTTTGGCATTTCCTGCTCCGGAGCTGTAGCGGCCACGTGCCTGCTGATGAAACAAAACCCAAAATTCCAGTTGGAATTTGTGCCACTGTGTGCAGCATTTGGTTGGTTTACAGGAATATTGGGGTGCTGGGGGGTTGAATGGAGTTTAAAAAGCTAAAATAATTCTCAGTTGTAACTTGAAACCCACAGGATATTAAAAATAAGAGTTGGTACATGTGGGTGATTCTGTCCTGCTCTTGGGTTATAAAATCCTCATTGGGGAGTTAAATCTTTGGTGATTGAATTTGCAGGAATGAAGAGTTGTCAGCATCTTCCAGTAGAAATGAGGGCCCTGAACATACAGACTTTGTGTTAAAGAAATGGAGGGGTATCAGTGGGCAGCTTAGAAGTGTGTCAGGAGTGCTTAGAAATGGGAATAGAAAAGCACAGCTGGCTCAGGGAAGCTGATTATATTTTTCTAAAATAGCAGTATGGGTAAAAGAGTTGGGAAACATTCCCTTTGACTCTTACAGATTCCTTTGTTCAAGGGTTAATGTTGTGTATCTCTTACCTTTGGGCTTTCTATAAACTCACTTTCCCCCGAGTTCATAAATAGACCGTGTGATTTAGGTCACCTCCAGCCAGGGATTGTCACTTGTGGTGCCAATGTCAGTAATAAAGGCAAGTTTATTTTCTCGTTGGAAGTGCAGGTATTTGTATTCAGGTTCAGAGAGGGGAATTGTTTATTCCTGTGCCTTGCTCAGAATCTCCTGGTGCTCGTTGTTGTTCAGAGTGTGTGACAAATGCTGGGAGTTACCAGTGTTCCTGGTGCTGAACTGCTGCTCCCGTTTATGCTCAGCATTAATTGGGAATACAGGCTCCTGAGAGGGGTCAGTCTCCAGGGAAAGCTTTCCAAAGGGAAGCTGGACTCACTGCTCTTCCTGCTGATTCTTCTTGCAGGTGCCAAACCAGCTGCTTCCGTTGACCCTTGGGCAGCACCAGCAGGATCCACAGCTCAGCCTCTGTCCAAAAATGTGGACCCTTGGGCTCCTGCTCAGCCATCTTCTGCTGCAGCAAAATCTTCCGTGGATCCTTGGGGATCAGCACCTGCAAACAAACCTCTCTCTGCTTCTGGTGAGCAACGGTCTCATCCCATATCCGTGTTATCTGAGTAATGAGGAGAAGTCCAAATGATTTTCTTGCATTGTGTGATTCAAAGAAGCTGAACAATTGGCAGAACTGGTCTGCAAAATAAAAGGGAGTCATAATAACCAGCAGGAAAAAGGAATTTAAATGTAATTATTCCGACTTAGAGCTCTGAATTCGTGGTGCTGCTTTGTGCTCTGTCCCTTCTATGTCTCTTCCTGGTATTTGTGGCTTCCTGCTGAGCACTTGGGACTGCTGCTGCTCTTGGGTTTTATCTTTAATTGGACAAGGACTTAATTTCTGGCAATGAATGATACTCTAATTTCACCTTTCCTTATGATAAATAGCTCTGCAGATGGATGTCTCTGCAGATGTAGATTGGCAGGTTGAGCAGCTCGGAGGAGACTTTTAGAGGTGCAAATGAAGGTTTCTTCCTTCATACTGAGGGTGTGAAACCCTCCCGGAGCCCTGGTAAAGATGCAGAAGGTGCTGCTGTAATTGTCTGTTCATGCTCTGTAACTAATGCAGCCTTGATGAGTGTTAATACCTGGCATTTTCATATTGGCACCGTGGCTAAAAGCATCCAAAATGCATTTTCTGCTCATCATTCATCCCGGTACACAACAGACAAAGGAATCTGAGTGCTGCAAAAAGTTGTCTAAGCAGCTTTTCCCTGGGCAAAGGGCAATGACTGGAGCAGTGTGAAATGAGCCTTTAACTATGGTGGCTCTTTGTTCTTGATAAGTATTGTTTTTATATTCAATCTTCATTCCCTCTCTTGGAGTTTGTCATCTTATGCTCTTTTTGCTTGAAAAGTGTTGAAGGTTAAAACTAAATTAAGAAAACATTTCAGCTCATTAAAAATACCCACACAAGCCTTAAAGCTGTTCAGGAGTGCGATTGCTGGTCATTTAGGTGTGTTTTTTATGCCTCCAATCTGAGGTAAGAGTGTGTCCACATTTTGAAACGGTGGTGTTTTACTGATTGCAAACTCTGGGCGAGTGCTGGTGCTTCAGCTAACGGGGCTTTACCATCTCCACAACCTTTGCTATGGCATTCCTCCTCCTTTCCACCTGGGAAGCAGAAGCTGAAATCATCACTGGTGGTGTTTTACTTGAGGGCTGATTAACACTTGATAGTTGAGGCTGTAAATCCATTTCTGTTCTCTCCTTCCACAGCAAGATCTGCTTGTCTCTAGTGCAGACACTCAATCAACCAAACCCCAGCATGCTCAGGTGTGCCCTACACTGATCTAAAAGCAAACTGCTCTGATTTAGTTGTTCCATGCTGTCAGAAAGGACAGTTCTGTGACATTCTCCTTCTCCCAGCTCCTGGCTCAGAGTAGGAGCACTCCCAGCTGCTGCCCTGGAACCTGTTGTGGTTTCTTGGTAACAGGAATGGGTTAGGAATTGCTTCCAGGAGGATCAGCTGTGTGATGCAACCGAAGATGTGTTAATGACAGGGCTGTCTTGTTGTTTTGAACAGGAAGTACATCTTTTGACCTCTTCAGTAATTTGAATGGTACAGTTAAAGATGATTTTTCTGAATTTGACACACTTCGAACTTCCAAAAAGCCAGGTACGAATCAAATTCTTAGCATGTGGACAGGTTGGGTGACAGTCACAGCAACAAATGTCTCTATTCTTAAATTTTATTGAACAAAACAATCAGCTTTCACAAAGGGAAGGAAGTGATGATGCAGCAGTAAAAGCTCCTTGTTCACATTTTGGCCTGTGCATGAACTCGTGGGGAATGGGCCTTTTGCACTGTAATCCATGGAGTTGCAGTGTGTGACCTTTTGCTGCATTGACCCAGAAATTTGTTGGACTTATTAATTCCCAGTGTCCAGCATGTTTGGAGCAGGGCTTATGCTCAGAGAGTCAACCAGAACCATGCTGACTGAACTTCTCAAATGTGTAAATTGCAGTAGGAAGATGAGAAAATACCTTTTATGAATACTCTGATTTACTTTTTCTCTGGTCAATGGTCAGTAAATCAAAACTGACAGACCCTCGGCTGTCAGTGCTGGGGTGCCATTGCTCTCAGGATGGTTCTGCCTGAAGCACAGCTGGGCTTTTCGAACCCAGCAGAGAAACCCTGGGTGGAATCCAGCTAGGAAGGGCACAGCAGTGGTGTAGGGTGAGGGCACAAGCCAAGGCTTTGGAGTATCTTTTTCCTTGGAGCCTGTGAGTCCCACCTGGAGCAGCAAAGCTGTGGGAATTCCATCAGTAGAGCACTGCAACTCTTGACTGTAGCTTCTTCATGCTCTCCTAAAGAACACTGACCTGCTTGCATGCTGAGAGGGTGTAACCGGCCTGAAACACTGAGCCCTGACTAACACAAACTTAGAATGAAGCATTTCTGCTCTCACACACTTCAGGGCTCTCTCTGCCCGGCTCTCTGGATTAACCAGAAGTTTGGTTTGTCCCTTTGTGTTGTTGCAGCTGAATCAGGTTCCACTCTGCCGTCTCAGCACAGCGGTACCACGAGTCCTGATCTCTTTGAGTCCCAGCACTCGAGTGGGACATCAGGCAAACAAAGCGCAGCCCGGAAAACCCCAGAGTCCTTCCTGGGCCCCAACGCTGCCCTGGTGAACCTGGATTCTCTGGTGTCTAAGCCACCACAACCTGTTACTTCACTGAACCCATTCTTGGCACCAGGTTGGTTTCTGCACAGTCCTTCACATTTCTGTTTAAGCTTTCCCTTCCTTCAGGAAAACTCTGCATAGCTCAGAGCTGTTGGAGTTAAAGAAGGGTGATTTGGGCTTGGTTTTCTTGGTTACTTCAGCCAACAGATCATGAGCAAGAGCAGGAGGGTCTCAGAGAGGCATCCTGGGCTCACCCAGCACAGTGACAGTCCCCAGAAACACAAAGTGTCTGCTCTTGGTCTGCAGCTGAACTTTATTCCAGCTGTTCCCCTTCCCCTCGCTGAAAATGATCTGTGTTGGAAGGTTTGGGATTGTTAAAAATGGCTGAACTCCAGCTGGTTATTGTTAAAACAGGTAAGATTACCTTGGGAAGGTTATAGGTAGTAGGTTCCTGTGGAAGCAGGTTGGAATTGCCCTTTTCCTGGAGCTGCAGCAGGCACAGGAGCATCTCTGACTGCAGCCTGAGGTTCCAGAGAGCAAACTCTGCAGGGTAATTCAGTGAGCTGCTGGTTAGTGTGTCTTAGGCTGGCACCATGAGCCAGTTTTGATCTGCAAACACGTTCTCAGTGTATTTTGGGAAAAAAATTGGCTGTTGCAGTTCTCCTGTAAGCTGGGCCTGTTAGAAGTGAGCCCTTGCTTTGAGCAGACTGAAATGGTGACACCAAACATGTGGCAGATGTGTTTTTTAAAAGCTGAAGTTTGCACTGGCATTTTCCTGTGTTGCTCGTAGGGTGAAACACTTGGAAATGATCTTTCAGCATTTACTTTGTTCACTCTTCCAATGGAAAAAAAAAGTCAATGTATTAAAATCCTTGAGTAGGAAAAAGGCAGTGATTCTGAGCAGCCTTGGCAGTGAGCAGGGAGAGAGAGGAAATCTGTGTATCTGCCCTTCCCGGGTACTACAAAAAGTTTGTGAGGGGTCACTGGGCCATCCAAATAATCCTGGGCTTGTACGGTAAAAGGAATTTGCAGGGCTGGCAGCAATCCAGGGAACCTCAAAGGCTGGGAAAGTTGTGCTCTGCTTTTTCGAGCACCGCTGTAATTCGGAAACGAGTTGTTTACTTTGGGAATTCTTGTCCGAGCTCGGTGCCAGAAACATGAAAATGGAGGTGGCTGCTGAGAGCTTGGAGCAAATGTACAAATCACAGAATCCCAGAATGGTTTGGAAGGGACCTTAAAAACCACCCCTGCCATGGGGCAGGGACACCTTCCACTATCCCAGGGTGCTCCAAGCCCCATCCAGCCTGGCCTTGGGCACTGCCAGGGATCCAGGGGCAGCCACAGCTTCTCTGGGCACCCTGTGCCAGGGCTTCCCCACCCTCACAAGGAACAATTCCTTCCCGACATCCAATGTAAACCCATTCTCTGCAGTAAAGGAGCACAGAGAGCTTGCAAAGTAGCATTTAATAAACAAAATCAGTGATGTGGATGTCACGGTTAGGGCTGTTGCAGGTAACCAAATTTGGAACCTCTGTCTCCAGTCAGGGCTGTCAGAAGTGGGAGCTGTTGGTCAGTGAAGGGGTGTTGGAGGCATTGGCTGCTGCAGGGGAACAGACTGTGCTGGTGCTGTGCATTGCTGGGTGGCAGATGCTCCACAGGGTGTTTTGGGGGTGGGGGTGCACACAGGGAGTGTTCTTTGCCAGGAAAGACGATTTCCAGACCCCGGTGTTGATGGCAGTGCCATTTCTGTCCCCTTCTCTCCAACCCAGGCGCCGCCACCGCCCCGACTCCAATCAACCCCTTCCAGGTGAACCAGCCTCAGCCACTGACCCTGAACCAGATGAGAGCGAGTCCCGTGATGGGAAGCAGCCCCTCCTTCAGCGCTGTGCCCCCGATGAGCATGGAGCCAATACCTCTGTCTTCCATGGCCCCCGTGCCCGTGGGGATGGCACCGCTGCCGGCCATGGGCACCGTGGCGTCCATCAGGATGGGCCAGGGGCTGAGCATTGCAGGATCAATGCCCCAAGCTCTGCACAGTACAGGAATGCCGCCGGCAGCCTCCCAGTCTGCAAATACAACTAACCCTTTCCTCCTATAAAGACCCAATTAAAGGAACTTTTCTTTTCCTAGTGTTTCCAGGCTGAAGTCTTTCCAGCAAAACGAACGTGGCCTGTGTGGACTGAACGGTGTGTGAGAGACTTGGAAGTAGATTTGCAGTTTACAGTTATGATCTTTGAAGAGTTGTCTCTACTTACCAGTTAATCTAAATCTAGTCTTTGCTACAGATGGTACCTTACTTTGGCTTGTTGAGCATCATGTGAAATGTTCGGACTTTTCACCAAAGTTAGATTCTGCCCATTTTTGTTACTTTGTTAATCATTTCAAATACACTTTCTAGGGAGAGAACCTGCCATTCGAAAACTCCCGTTGGCTATTTTGTAGATGTCAGATCATGTGCTGGATTCCTGAATTTACTCTTCCCCTGCATCTGTCACTTCCTCTGCCCATAAGATAGACCTGAGATTCCGAGTGCTAGTGAATGTTTTGCACATAACTACACACAGTTCTAGACTGTTGGTTCACCCATAGTCCTTACTCTTAGAAGAGACCGACCCGGAGGGCCCAGGGGGGCTTGGTTTTTATGCATTAAACATTGCAAACTCGCACTGCTTTGGTGTCTCTGAGGTGTGACTGAGAAAAGCAAGCTTGTCTCGAAAGGAAAATAACACAGAACCCCAGACAAAACACCCAAGACCATGCTCGAGTTGTGCTGTCGTGTGCAGTGTTGAATTCCTACACTACTCTAAGGACTCCTGGAACTCTCTGTGAGTGGCTGCACTCGTGCTGAGTGAGTGTCCTGCTCTGTGCTTGTCCAGTACCGGCTTCGTTTGGAAGTTTTTTCATGTGTATTTTGTTTTTATTTGACTTACAATGTGAGTTGAAAGGGGAAAAAAATGGAAAAGAAAAAAGAAAAAAAAAAGAAATACAGTGGGACAACTTTGAATTCAGTTTCACCGGGGCAAGCTTTAAAACTAATTCAGGCTTAACCTTGCTATATGCAGTTACTCTTGTATACTTTTGCACATATTTTGTTTAGTACAGTTTCATATTTTGAGTTTGCAGAGTTACCTAATAGTCCTTTTTTTGCTAATTTTTATAATGTGGTTCTTATTTAACTGTCTGGTTTTGATAGATTTATCAAGTCTGGCTGAAAAATTAAGATATTGGCAAATGTCATTTTTATGGTTTTAATGCCCTCTTATTTATGGTTTTAGCTCTTTGTTTCTGTAAAGAGAGTTTAAAAGGGAAGATTAACACTAAAATATTTACTTTTAAATGAAGTATTCATAATGCAAATCAAAAACAAATCCTCGTGACTAATTATTTTTAGATGAATTGAATCTGAGCATAACATGATTTAAGACTGCATTAAAAAGAAAAAACACTAAAGTCGCCTTTCCCTTGATTTGTTCCTGTTTCCCAATCCCAAGACTGGACAGACTTTTAGCCTTGATGAAGATCCCAAGGGAGGCTGTTTGGTTTTATTTTCCTTGTAAAACTTCTGGAGCTGTTAAAAATCCTGATGTACGAACACAGCTTGTTTCATTTTATCCACTGATTTTTCCTGTTGGAAGGTGCACTCCATAGGATAACTGGTTCCGTGTCCAGCCATCCCTTGGGAGCTGAATTATCCCTTTCTAATGTTCGTGTCTGGACTCCTCGGCACCAAACCATGCTCAGGGGTTCTGCTGGAGCCCCGGCCTCGATGGGGCTGAGCTCTGCTCTCCCAAAAATCGATGGAAAGGGATATCCCAGTGCTCCCTCCTGCCTGCAGGGCACCTCTCAATGGACTTGGTGGTGGCCTTTCCCTAATGAAGAGGGGGAAAATAGAAAACAGAATTTGCCGGAGTTGTGTTGTGGTGGAACAGTTCCCTGTGGGGCCGGAGAGGGGCTGGATCCCAGGGAAGGACTGGGATCGATCTCCTGGTGGGAAGGGGAGGCAGAAGGACGATCAGATTTAGGGCACAATCCCACAGTGGAGCTGTGCAGGTCAGTGTAGCTCTGGTAGTGTACGCAGTGCTCAGTGTGTGGATGTTCCTGTGCAGATGTTGGATCCTCTGGGATCCTCTGGAATTGGCAAGGAGGATTCCCAGTTTTCATCTGCTCTTGTTTTTATATAGGAGGAAAGACGATTGCTGTCCACACCCAGCCTGTCTTTAAAAACTAAACAAAACCCCATTTGTGTTGCCTTTCAGAGTAAGGAAAAAGACTTTTTTTGTTGTTGCTGAAGTTATTGAAAAGTGTAGAGCAGGAAGGGTGTGATTCTTGCAGATGGGGGGGAAAGTGCTTTCCAACTGATCTGTGGCAAGATTTATCCAGGGTTATTTTCCCAGTTTGATTTTATCAGCACTGGCATCGAGGATGTTTTTCCCGTAGTCTGCAGTGGGATGGGGCACTGTCTGTCCAGCCAAAAGTCCTGGCCATGTCCTGGGTAACTTTTTAGAGGCAAGATGAGGTTGATAAGAAATATTTTCAGTGCTGAAATAATCTGCAGTTGGAGCTGTCCCTGTGAGTTGCTAAAGCTGTGCTCTGGCTCTGGGAGGGAGCCCTGGCTTAATGAAGCTGTTGAATGGCAAATTGTTGCTTTTACCAAGTCACTGCCCCAAGAACTTTATCCCTTTTGTATTAAAGAGACATTTATGGCACAACAAACCCTGAGGAGGCTCCCTGAGGAGCCACACCCCAAATTCTGGTGCTGTTAAGATTTAGGCTGAGACTAACCAAGCCCAGACCCCAGCCTGGCAGAGAGCTTGTGGCAGGAACTGAGTTGAGGAGGAGAAAGAGCTGGTTTGGTAAATATTCCTGGGCTGGGCTGTGTCCTCAGGGGGTGGCACAGGGGGTCACTGTCCTGGCTGGGGATGCTCCGAATGGTCCAGCTCTTTTTGTGATGATTTTCCTGCTCTCTAGAATAATCCTCCCTCCCTCCTGGCCCCCCCACATTTCTGGAGGATGTTTGTGTGTCCCATCGCATCCCCTCTGCCCCATTTCTCCATTTCCCCCCTCTTCTTCTTTTTCTCACTTTGCAAATATTCAAAGTGCTTTTTTTCTTTTTCATTTTTAAAATATTAGTAGCCCAAAATAGCCTTACTGGTCAAATTGACCAAAGAGAAAAGTGTTAAATATTTTGTAAAAAAAAAAAAAAAAAAAAAAAACCCCCCCCTTCCCCTTGCAA
>VZTE01001106.1:170390-290355 GCA_013397775.1 Eulacestoma nigropectus
GGCGGGCAGGGTGGGGACGGGGAGCACAGGGGCTGTACCGCCGTGGGGACCCAGTCCTGGCCATAGACGAAGGAGAACTTGCAGTAGAGATCATCGAATCCCGGGAACTGCGGGAGAGAGGGGGAGAGAGAGAGAGGGAGTCACTGGGAATTCACTGGGAATTTCTGGGGGTGAGGCTCTGCCCGAGTCAGGGTGCTGAGGGCAGCCTGGGCCAGCGCGACTGGGGCAGACGGGCTGGGTCGGGGGGGCTGAGACTGGGATGGGGTTGGGGGAAGCTGAGACAGCGATGGGTTAAGGCGGATGAAGCCAGGCAGGGTTATGGGGGGCTGAGGGTGTGCAGGGCTGAGGGGGATGAGGATGGGCTGAGTTTGGGGGCTGAGGCCGGGCAGGCTCAGGAGGGGCAGATTCTCATCCCGCGCCGGCGGACGCAGCACCGAGACCGAAGCCGGGCCGCTCTGCTGGGGCCGCGCGGACCGGGCTGGGGGAGATCCCCCCATCCCTCCGGGGTGTTCCCGGGGTGTTCCCGGGGTGTCCCGGGCTCTCACGCACCTCCCCGCTCTCGATCTCGCCGCTCACGGCCAGCAGGAACACGCTGGGCGCCGCCATGGCGGGCGCGCCGGTTGCCGTGGTGACGGACGGGGCGGCGCAGCGGACAAACTTCCCCGGCGCCGCGCTCCGCTTCGCTTCGCTTTGCGGGGCTCTCGATCCCCAAAATCGCCCCAAAACGCGGCCACCCCACCCCCGGCACCCCCGGCACCCCCGGCACCCCCGGCACGGGTGTCCCCGGGCGTGTCCTGCCCGCTCCCCTCAGCCGCTGAGCCCGCCCGCCGCTGCCCCGTTATCCTCGCACCGCCACGTGTGCAGAACTTTATTTATTATTATTTAATATCAGCCTAAAGCAACCCCAAGCGGGGACTCGGCCTCCCCAGGGGATGGGCACGGCCCCAAGGCTGCCAGACTTCAAGGACACCGCTCCCAGGGATGCACAGGGTGGGGTTGTTGGGGTGTGTGTGCAGGGCAGGAGCTGGGCGGGATGATCCTGGCGGGTCACTTCCAGCTCAGGATGTTCCCGATCCTACGATTCCATGTGGCGAGGCCATGGCCACTAGATGATGCTGCCGGCCGAGCTGAGAGCGGCTCCGGCTGCCGGGCAAGGGCCGGAGCCAGGAGGTGTTTCCAGGGAGAAGGAGGGAAATACGGTGGATTTTGTGCTCTCCGCAGGGTCACCCCCACTGATGAGGAGAGGGGCTCTCAGTGCCCGCAGCACAGCGATTTTTCCTCACGGACATCAGGAGAAGTGCCCTCATACCGTGGGGTCTGGGTGTGGGTGGGAAAAGAAGGAAACAGCACGGTGCTGATTTAATTAGCCCGCTCTAATTAAAAGGAAAGGGTGAGTTGGGTGTGTAAATAAGGAGGATGAACGTGCTGAGGCTTTGCAAGAGCTGGAACCGCTGAAATCTGCTGACGGCGACTTGTTTCCCCACAGAGACCACGGTGTGACGGTGCTGGGCTGGTGACAGGATGGGGCTGCACTGGTGACAGGATGGGGCTGCACTGGTGATGTGACAGTGCTGAGCGGGTGACAGGATGGAGCTGCACTGGTGGCAGGATGGGGCTGCACTGGTGACGGTGACGGGATGGGGCTGCACTGGTGGCAGGATGGAGCTGCACTGCTGACAGGATGAGGCTGGGCTGGTGACAGGATGGGGCTGCACTGGTGACGGGATGGGGCTGCACTGGTGGCAGGATGGGGCTGCACTGGTGACGGGATGGGGCTGCACTGGTGACAGGATGAGGCTGGCCCGGTGATGTGACAGTGCTGGGCTGGTGGCACGCTGCCGGCCCATCGGGACCGCGGCTGTACCGCCGCTCACGTCAGAGGTTTTTGCTGCCCACGCGCACGTCAGCGCCACGGAGACTCCCCAGCTCGGCCACCATCTGCTGTGGTTCGTCCCTTCACCTCCTTTCCTCATCCCAGGCTGTGATCCCCTCTCCGTGAGGAATTTGTGGGAATGGTTGGTTGCTGCCAGACCCTCTGGGGAAGGGTGGGAGGAATGAAGGAAGCCCTTCCATGTTTCTATAGATGTGTTCTTGGTCAATACCTAATTCACCTCGATTTTTCAGGCCAAACGAATTTGGCCAAGAGAAGAATGGGACAGGAAAGCAGGAAGAATGGGAGGGAATGCCTGAAATGTTATCCATTCTCCACAGCCCTTCAGAAATGCTTCAGGGAAAAGAATTCATTTGAACTGAAAATTATCGGGGGTGGGGGGGAAGTAAAGCAGGTCTGGAGCAGCTGTCTGGAGCAGCTAGTGAGGCTGTTTAATTAACACTGCACTTGGCTACCAGCTACCTTGGAGCCAATTTCAGGACATTTTTGTTGCCTGGCAGGTGATATACAGCTGCTGGAGGAGTTCTCTCAGCACTAGGAGACCTTCCCCATGGCAGAGAGACAGCAGGAGGGTTATTCAGCAGCCGTGAGTCATCTGTACCTGCCTCTGGAAGGACTCTGTCCCCTCCCAGCCATAACAAGGCCTTTTATTCTTCCCTTCTTTGCATGCCAGCCTTGTTTTAATTAGCTGTATTTTTAATCTTTGTGAGCAGATTGAAATCCCAAGCAAGGAAGTGTTTTTATCCTGCTGGAAAACTTAATTAATGCTCCATCAGAGTTTGATTTCCAAGCGTGATGAAGGTTGGTGGATGATGGCGACCCCATGGGTGTTACTTAGCGATGCTGCTGTTTCTCTTGGCCTTTTAAAAATATTCTCCTCTTCTCCTGGACTTGTCCCGATCCTGTGATTTGTGATGGGACTCACGGGAAGCCTCCCTGGGGTGTTTGGGGCCGCAGCCATCCTCACGGGGAGGAAGGACACGCTCCTGCTGATCACTGACTTGTCACCTCTTCCAGGTGTTGTGCCCAGGTTGGATCCCAGCTCCCGGAGAACGATTCCCAGTGTCCCTTAAGCACTGGCCTCTGTGCTGGAGGTATGTCAAACAGCTGAGGGAATTATATTTGCTTCATTCCCAGGAAGGGCAAGGGGCTGGAAAAATCCAAACTGCTTGGAGTTCTGTCACTGGGAGCTTCCGAATCAAACCCAGGCACTGTGACCTGCCCAGGCTGCCTGGCTCTGGGTCCAGGGGCTCCCAGGGAGGCTGGACAGTGGTGGTGAGCCCTTTCCCTCTGTTTCCCCTGGGATTGCCTCTGGATGAGCCCTGAGGAGTGGGGGAGCAGGCAGGGGCTCTCCTCCTCCTGGGCAAAGCTGCCAGGCAGCAGTGCCAGCGGGGGATACCTGTGAGATGTGTCTCCTGCCCATCGCCCCAGCTCTGGGCTCATCCACTGTAATTACAGTGGGAGCAGTAGATCCCTGGAAAGGAGAGTGGATGGACACCCTGTGCTGCAGGGAGGCAGCAGGAGCAGACCCTTTGTCTCCGTTACCTGCTCAAGCCCGACCACAGCAGCCCCGGGGCTGATCCATCGCTGCCGATGAACACTCGGGGAAGGTGGGAGGGACACAAACAACAACACAGTGGCACAGCACAAAAGTTTATTTTGAATCCCAGACACTTATGATCAACACCTGGTAAATGGCCAGTGAAATCCATTTTATGGTGTCATTAATCTGCAATAAACCGTTTGTATTTTTAGAGTTGTTTGCACAGCGTTGACTCATCCCTGCCTGCGAGGAGGCTGCAGGGAGCTTCCCTGCCCTTTGTCTTCCCTGCCTTTTGCTCCTGCTGCTCAAATCAAACAGGGAAGGAGTGGGATCTCACAGCAGCACACAGAGGGGGATATTCCTGCTGTGATTTCTGCTGATACATTTACCTGGAGATGGAGTGTGGTGCGAAGGTACCTGGGTGAAGCCAGGTGGGTTTTGTGTTACGTGTCTGAATCCCTGAATGGTTTGTGTTGGAAAGGACCTTAAAGCTCATCCCATTCCACCCCCTGCCATGGGCAGGGATGCCTTCCACTGTCCCAGGTTGCTGTCCAACCTGTCCTTGGGCACTTCCAGGGATGATCCCTGTGTCCATGTGGTCGCCAGTCCCATGCCAGGGGCCCTGCTGGGTACGGACGCTGTCACTGCCAAGGAGCTGTGAAGTGCCTTGTCTTTCCTGAAGAATTAATTTGTACTGGAACTCATTATCATTGGTGAGATTTCCTTTGGTTAACGAACAAAATTAATTAGTGCCTCTGTCTGAGCTAGTTGGAATAAATTGACATGGAGGCAGTGAGGGGAGAGGGCGAGGAGGACCCGGGGAGATGATGCCCAGCGGGACAGTTGGATTTGATAAGGACATAAGGAATAAAAGCAGGGAGAAGAGGGGAGGGTAAACAAGCTCCTTCTCCTGCCAGGCATGGAGCCCTCCTGTTTGTTGTCCAGTGGTGACAGCATTTTTTGGGGGTAACTCGGGTGGGAATGCTGTTTTCCGTGCATCCAACAGACCCTGGAGATGTGGCCACGGGCCCTCGGCAGCTTGTGCCTCCACGTGGGGCAAAGCAGAATCAGAATAAGCTGCTCTAGGGGATTTCAATCAAATATTCAAATCATTAATCTGGTTCTTCCCTGAGGTGTGACTTAATGAGGGTTGCTGGCATTTTCTCCCTTTCGTTGTGAACAGATTTATTTTTCACTGGATAGTCCAACATCCACAGCTGGAAAAAAACAACCCAGTGCTGACCCACAGGTGAGGGACACAAATGAAGGCTCCTGGCATGAGGAGCAGCCCAAGCTGGGCATGGAACACTCCTGGTGACATCTCTGCATCACTGAATGCCAGGGAATCATGGAATGGAATTATAGAATACCCTGAGTTGGAAGGGACCCACAGGATCATCGAGTGGTGCCGAAATCTGCACATCCTTCATCCTGAGCAGCCCCTCCTCACCTTCCCAGCCTCCACAGAGGGGCTGACCCCATGGAAAGGGCTAAAACAAGCCTGTGGCAGCACCATAATGCTGGAAGAGGATGGAGCACCCACCTGGTGTGAGCTGGAGTTATTCCAGGGGCACAGCAGGGTTCCAGCAGAGAGACTCGAGCTGCTCAAAACCCAAAGAGCCACAGAGATTTCAGCCCCCGTGGCTCTGTCTGGCTGTGCTAAAATTCCTAATTAAGCCCCCTCGTCTGGAGGATGAGGTGGCCCCAGCCATTAAAACCCAGCCACGGCTTGAAAACTTAATAGGGGAAATTTAATGGATGAAGTCAATTGAATTATTCATCCCCAGAAAGCTTGTGCAAATATCAAATGCTTATTAGCATTCATGCAACCTGTATGATCTCACAGCTCTGACAGATTAAGGTTGGGGCTAATTGCACCCAGGATGGCGTCAGATTTGGTGGTTGGTATTTTTTTAAAGCTTTTTTTCCCTCCCCAGCATGACAAAGAGAATTTCAGATCGATGCCATCTGAGATTTACCCTTGAAGCAGAGCCCCTGTGATGGTTTCCTTCCTCGACATGGTGGTTTTTAATCCCTGTTTGGTTCCTGCTCCTCAAAGGGTGCCGAGGTGGCTCTGGGCCAGCCCAGATGGAAACAGTGCCCATCCCTGCGGGCTGTGGGTTTGCTGGAATGGACAGCGGTGGGACAGAGTCTGGATGATAAATGGACAGGACTGAATGGCCATTAAAAATGCAAAATAGAAATCGATCCAATTAAATAATCATGACTTGCATTTACCCGGTGCTTTTCGCTTCCGATCTTAAGCAAGGCTTGCAGACAGTCCGGGGGGAAATCGCTTAATGCTGCAGAGATTTAATCAACAAAATTAACACTGGCTGATGTTAAATAGTTTCTCTGGTCATGGCCAGGTTTGGGGATGCAGCTGTGGGGGTTTTGCACCTGCATGTCCAGGTGAGTGTCCCAAAAGAGGCATCAGGGAGCAATCCATGCTCTTGGAAAATTCAATTGGAGCTTGACTCTCCCCACGCTGCCAGGATGTTCCTGCAGGCTCATGGATGGGGTTGTTTTGGGTCCTGATGAGCTTTGCGGGGTTTGGGAAGGTGTGGCTTTGTCAGAGCGTGGAAGCCTGGGCAGAGCCAGAACCAGGAGCAAATATCCAGACTCATTCCCGACACTGCCATGGCCTCAAGCCCTTCCAAATTGTTCTACTCCCCCCTCTCCTTCACCACCATCAGCCACCAACCCCAGGGCAAGAGGCTTTTCCCCCTGAAGGGAATTCAGGCCTTTTCCAGCACAGCTAAATAATCCCAGCAGTAAATAACACCCTGAGTGTCCCCTTACGCCAAGGGACACCCCGGAGCATCCCACACCCCTCCAGGCAGGATTCAGCCTGGAGCAGAGGGATTCACCTCCCTTCCTTAAACTGCAGCAGAAGGAGTTTGCCATCCTCCCCAAAGCACTGTTAATCGTGGATTTTAAGGCTCTTTTCTGGAATTCCTCGCTATCCCGCCGAGACAGAATCATTATTTACAATAACGCTAAATGACTCTTAATTACAGCGGCGCAGGTGCTCCTCGGAAGCAGCCGGCACGGAGCTGGATCAGCATATGGAGACTCTTGGGCAAGGTGAGGGATTCTCTGAGCTCAGTGGGAGGTGGGAGAAGCCTCAAATTCCAGCAGGGATTCACAGCCGGGGGGCTGCAGCTTTGAGAGGTTGAGCAGAGGGGTTTCAGGGAATGCCGAGCTCTGGGAGCGGGAGGGACGCCTGGGCTCCCCCGCTCTGCGGCACAAAGGGAGGCCACGCTTCCAGTTTATACAGTTTAATAGATGTGAAACAAGATACATTTCCTTCGGAGTAATGGATGCATCGATAACAGAAGATAAATGTGAATGCATAAATATGAGGCGGCACGGAAGGAACCAAACGGAAACGACTGGATGGGTTTATTCCCCCCTGGATGTCCGGGCTGCTGCCACGGGCTCCTTCCTGCTCCTATTTCCCATGGCCAAGCTGCGCCGTGGACGCAGGGCCTGCAAGAGGGGTGGGGAAGGGGCAGGGACTGGAGGCTAAAAAAAGAAAAATCAACCCCAAAAGCTGCAAAAAACCGCCCCCCCCAGAGTGGTGTTAAAAGGTGACCTGGATTCCTCTAGAGGCTTCTGGAAGGGCCTTGGGAAGGGAACGTGTCCAGGTGTGGGTGCAGGGGTGGGGAGGGAAGGACGCGGAGTGCAAACTGCCCCGAGGGGTCGGAGTTGTTCTGCCACGAGGAGGACAAATCATCACCTTAAATGCTCACAAAGAACATCACCTACGACAGCTCTTTACACCTTTACACACTGTATCAATAATTTACTTCGAACTGCAGTAAACAAAATACATTTCTTAAATAATTTACTATTTATTTGTTCAGTTTCTTTTTTTTTTTAATCTCTCTGCAAATGTAGTTTTTTTTTTCCTTTTTTTCATTAGTTTCTTCTCTTTGTAACACAAGAAACCGTCTTTGTGCACGTTAGTTCAGATTATTGCGACGTTTAACCTGAATTTCAGTTAAAAAAAAAGGTGGGGGGGGGGGAAAGCAACAGGACAGTTGGACAGACAAGAAGAATGAATAACTTATTATTGCACTGGCTACAATTCAGTAGTGATTTGGTTTTTTGTCTGTAATTAGGACAACCTCTAAAGTACAAAAGAAAAATGAGCGAGACGTCAGAAGCATCAGCTGTGAGAAGAAGCTGGTGGGGTGATGGCGGAGGGAAGGGAAGGACGGGAAGCGAGGAAAGAGGAGAAACATTTGGAAAATGAATGGCTGGAATAATTAATTCCACAGAAAACCCAAGGAAACACCACCCATGTAATGCAAAAAACAGCAATCTCTGTTCCTCTATAAAAATATGTGCATTATGAAGAGAGAGTTTTTGTGGGTCTACTTTTTTTTTTCCAGGTTTTTTTTTTTCCCTTTTGTTTCCTCATTTTGTAGCTCACAAATACAAGATTTCTATTTATAGAACTGCTGATATACAGACAATGTCCAGCTCCCGGGCGCTCGGGCATAACGTGACAGCTCGAAAAGGTGCCTCGGGAAAAGTCGAGCATCTTTAAAAAAAAAAAAAAACAAACCAAAACCCAAACCCAACAAAACAAAACCCCAAGAGAATCCCCCCAAATCCCAACCGCCACCGCCTCGGACCCGAATCAATGTGATCAAGGCCACGGAGCGGGGTGGGAGGAACGAAGCCACCCCTGCATCAACTCCACCTTCCCCTTAGAAAAGAAACCCCAAAACCTCTTGCCAAATCCACTCCCCATCCCCGACAGCCCCATCCCCAGTTTCGTCCAGCCGTTCGTTTGGTTTCTTTTTCATTTTTTCCTGTGTGTGTGTGTGTGTGTGTGTGTGGTGGTTTTTCTGCAGACTTCCACAGCGCTCCCCAACGAGTGACCGCAGGGAGGGGACGGCCCCGGTGACGGCCACCCCCGACCCCTCGGCGCCCTCGCCTTGGAACCCCCACACTGGTGACAAAGCCCTTGAGACCCCCCCGCTCCCCCAGCCCAGCAGCTATACTGGGTCACCCGTGCCTTCTTCTGTGGCAACAGTCACGGGGCCCGAGTCCTGCTTCCGCAGGGGGCTCTTGGCAGTGCCCAGCAGCTCTTTGCTCCTCTCGCCGTTGCTCCACTGAGTTTTTAAGAGATCCGGCTTTTTCAGCTCAGCGTCCGGCCGCGAGTCCGCGGAGGCCGGCGTGGACTGGCCGCTGTCCAGCAGCTCCGAGAGGCTGCTCAAGGAGCCGCCGTCCAGCTGCTCGAAGGAGAAGTTGGGGATGCTGAGGTGCTCCCCGCGGCACGGGGGCTGGCTCTCCGGGAGCTCCAGGGATTCTCGGTAGGCCGGGAACTCGCAGGACGGGGTCCTCCTCCGCAGCAGGGTGTTCTCGGAGGGTTTGGTGCGCGGGGCCGCCCCGCCGTCATCCTCCATGGGAGGATCTATAGAAATGCAGGGCGGGCTCATCTTCTTCTTCCTCCGGGCTCCGTGGATGTAGTCGGCCTCCGGCTGGACGTGGGCAGGGGGCCGCTGCTTGTCCTCGGCGGGGTCCTGGAAGCCGCAGTCCGAGGCGCCGCCGGAGGGGCAGATCTCGATGGAATGGCGCCGCTGCTCGTCGGCCCAGCTGGGCTTGCTGAGGAAGCCCTTGGTGTCGGTGCTGTAGAACTTCTTCAAGTCCTTCTCCTTGCGGGAGAGGCTGCTTGTGCTGCAGTTCTTGAGGGGCACGGGGGACGGGGCCGGGGAGGTGAAGGGCGAGGTGGAGCGGCTGCCAGGGTCCGAGTGCTCCTCTGCCCAGTCTTTGGCCGAGCTGTTGATGTGCCGAACCTCCTCGTCAGCCAGGTCCGAGGGCTCGCCCTGGCAGCCCTCGGGGCCAGAGGGGCTGGCGGGGCTGGGTGGCCGGCTGGGAATGCCGTGCTGGCCACATGTGTGCTTCCGTGCCAGGGGGCCGAGGGGCCGGTGCGGGGAGGANGGTGCGGGGAGGACGGGGGGGAGCGCGGAGGGGTGGCCGGGAGGGGGGAATGGAGAGGGCTGGGGGTGAGGGTGCTTTGGGGCTGCTTTGCTGACGGCTGGGGCTCTCCAGGCTCCGCTTGCAGGCTGTCCTTGCGCTCCTGAGTCTGTCCGTCCACCGAGTCCGTCCGAACGGCCTCCTGGAAGGGGAGGAGAGAGAGGTGGGGTGAGAGCCTGGGGATGTGCTGGGCAGCATTACAGAATTACAGAATTATAGAACTATACTGTGTTGAGAGGGGCCTGAAAGCTCATCTCCTTCCACACCATGCCATGGGCACCTTCCACCAGTCCAGGTTGCTCCAAGCCCCGTCCAGCCTGGCCTGGGACACTCCCAGGGATGGGGAGCCCATGTTGGTGGGTCTAACACACCCCACCTCATTCCTGCCCCATCGTGCCTGTCCTGTCAGACCCTCCTGTGCAAGAGGATAAACTTCTGCTGGCAGGAGCCTTTGTGTTCAGGGCTGGCATCTGCTGGGCCTTGGTCTTGCTCCAGCCCCAAATCCTGAGCCAGCACAACCCATCACAGTGTAGGGCTCCCTGGAGGCTTCTCCCAGCACTGGTAAAATGGATTCGGGCACCTTCTCTCCAGGCTTTAGCTCTTATTTCCTGGAGTAGCATAGCCATGAAGATGGAAGTAGGGAAAAAGGGCCTTCCCATATGTCCTTTGCTGGGACAGGAGTATATTAAAATTTATGGCACGTTTCGTTCTAAAACAGGAACTCTATTCTTAGCTCCAAGCAAAGAAACCCAAGAGAGGGCTGGGAAAGAAGGGAAGGAAGCGGGTGACAACACAGGAGTTACCTCTGGATGCTCTTGGCCTCTCACCTGTCGGCAGAGCAGCTGCTTGAGAGCAGGAGATCGGGGGGTGCCGTGGGGGGGAAGGACCTTCCAGCGGTGCCGCCCTTCGTGGCCGGGGGAGCGCGCGGCCAGCGGCAGCGACTCCGTGGGCACTCTCAGCGAGGAACTTGTCCCCACGGGCTGGGAGCGGACGGAGGTGATGGATCCTAGGGCAGGACAGAGGGAGCAGTCATTGCTTGGCCTGGGGGCTCTCAAGGTTTGAGGCAGAAGCTTCAAGAGGGGAGTAAACGAAGGAGGGAGGAGGAAAGACCTGAAATCCCGAACATCAGCGTAACCCTTGGGCGGTGCTGGGATTAAAAACCCTCGTCTTGCCTCCTGCCTTGAACCTCAGCAGGGATGGCAGGGAGGTCACGGATCTTGGGGTGTCTGTGCAGGGCCAGGAGTTGGACTCTGATCCTTGTGGGTCCCTTCTAACTCAGGATATTCTGCAACTTCTCTGGGAGCAGACACTGCTGCAGGCCCAGGGCAGTTCTCCCACCCACCACAGCCCAGGCACCACCACGGGCTGTCCCCGAGGCACAGCTTGGCTCAGCATGGTCCCACCAGGAGCTCGGAGCCTGCCCCAAGTGCTCCGACAGCCCTGAGCTGTGGACAGGCTGGAATCTCTCTCCTCCTGCAGCCTCCCGGGCTGGGTCTGAAGGCAATCCCTGCTCCCCAGCCCCTCCGTGGTGCTGCTTTACTGCACTGGGGAGTTGTTTGAGAGATCTCTTGCTTCTCTGGTTTTTTGGCTGCAGGATTTATTGTCCTCATTAGTTTGAAACCCAGCGTCTGTTCCTCCATTGCTGCCCCACTCCGTGTTAAAAACACCGTTATCCATCACTCCAAGAGATCTCACCCAGGGGTCAGGGAACTTGAACCTCTGACAAAAGCCATCCAGACACATTGCAGTTGCATTTCACAGACAGATTTGTTGGTGGGGAGAAAGAAAAGTGAGTGTTTAATAATTTTTCTTTTGGAGCTTTTCTCCAGAACACCACAGAAGGAATTCCCACCCCCACCCCACTTCTCCTGTTTTTTTTTTGGGCTCTCCTAGATCCAGAGTTTCAGGCTGAGCCTGTGCTATTCATGTGCTATTCCAAGCTTTATAAAATGCTTTTTATGATGCAGAAAAACTCTGTCATAAAATCTGTCACAAACATGGTCATAAAATCCAGACCCTATGCTCTGCTCCCTGTCCTCAGTTGGAATTTCCTCCTGTTGGAAACTTTCCATCGAGCTCTCATACAGAAAACCCAAACCCCCTCCAAACTGGATGCTCAGGAACACTGAAGATCTCTGGAGCTGGATATTTTTCCTCTTGTTTTTCCAGGAAATCAGGAAACTGCATCTTAAACCAGAATATCCTGAGATCTGCTCATCCCACAAGACTTTCACTGGGTGGTCGGTGGAGTATCAGGAGAAGATCAGACATCCTGATACTCCACGGAAACACAGATGCTCATGGGAGTCTCCATGGGCTCCGTTTTGCCTGGATATAATTTATGGAACTGTGACTTGAAGCAGAGTTTGGGCAGCTCAGCAGCAGCACAGCTCGGGGTGCTGCTGGTTTTGCCACCAGGTAAAAAGTCATATCCATCATAGCCATCATATCCATCATATCCATCATATCCATCATATCCATCCCTTCGGTGCTCTTGGAGAGAAATTTGGGAAACATCAGAGAATTCTTGGTGGCTCCTACCCTCCCCTGCCAGCGTCACAGCAGTTTGATATGGATATAAATCCCGCTTAACAGCCACTCCAGGGATGGAAAGCGGCCCCAGGAGGCCGCCCGTGAAACTCAGTCTCTGTTTTCTTTCCTTCGCCAGGAGTTTGCAGGTGAATAATAACAAACACTGAGCAGAGCACATGACCTGGCTCCCAGAGAGTCTGAACAAACACAGAGTTCCTTCTACTGAGGAAATCAGAGCAAGTCAGGCTTTGCAAAGCCACTGAGCAGTTCCTGCATTTCAAACCCTGCCCGATCAAAGGAGACCAGGCTGGGAGAAGTTCTTGGGAGCCACTCCAGGAGCACGTGTGCTTTTAGGGAGGCAGAGATTGTGTTTCATATCGATTTCCCCTTCAAACCAGCTCGACAAAAGAGACAGAAAAGCATTTTCAGGGAAATGGACTCGGATGCAGTGGCTGAGTGGCCCCTCAAAGGCTCCATGCACTCGCGATTCCCAGATTATGGGGTCTCTCCATGACATTCATTACAAGGCCAGGCTCGGGAAGAGCCAGAGAGTGGCTTCTAACCTTTCTGCTCCCAAAGAAACTCCTGCAGCTCTGAACTCGATGTGTGGTGCCAAAGGCACTGCCCTGAGGCTGCAGCCTGCCTGAAACGATGAGGAGCTGTGCCCGGAAGCAATCCCGATGCCGGCTTTTATTCCTGGGGTTGTTATTGATCCGCAGGCAGGATTCAGAGGGAATGCACAGCTCCCTTTTCCTCAGCTAACAGCCTGTACCCTGTGCTTCCGGCACTGCTTGGGGGCCTCGCTCCTCCCCAAACATCTGAGCCACCAGCTCGCTCCTGGGAAAGTGATGGAAACGTGGAATTATGCCCAATGTGGGAAACATTCGCGTGCTGATGGAACCAAATTGGAGCAAGGCCTGCTCAGGCCATGTTTGGGTTGGTTGCTCCCCACCGAACCCCCCTGTGCAGCTGCCGTCCCGTGGTTGTAATCATGGAATCGTAAAGATTGGAAAAGACCATCAAATCCAACCCTGAACCCACTGCCAAGGCCAGCGCTACCCCATGTCCCCAGGTACCACATCCACACGTTTTTGGAGCACTTCCAGGGATGGGGACTCCACCACTGCCCTGCCAGCCTGTTCTGATGCCTGAACATCCTTCCAGGGAAGAAACTTTTCCCAATATCTGAACCTCTCCCGGCACAACTTGAGGCTGTTTCCTCTCATCCTGTCCCTTGTTCCCTGGAAGCAGAGCCTGCCCCCTCCTGCCAGGGAGTTGTGCAGAGCCAGAAGGGTCCCCCCGAGCTCCTTTTCTCCAGGCTGAGCCCCTTTCCCAGCTCCCTCAGCCGCTCCTGGTGCTCCAGCCCCTTCCCTGGACACGCTCCAGCCCCTCTTGTCATGAGGAGCCCAAAACTTCATCTCAGAGCAGGGGGATCTCCATGGGTGGTACCTCTTTGGGCTTTGCAGGGATAGGTTTCCATCTCCACCTCGTGCAGGGGGAACGGGGCCTTTGCCGGAGTCACGGGCCGGAACATGTAGCTGTCGTTGGGCAGGGAATGCATCCGGGACACGGAGATCTTGCGGACGGTCAGCAGGTTCTGGGAATCCTGGGGCCTCAGGGAGGCTGCGCTGCCCTGCAGAGCGAGGAGAGAGGGAGATGGGGTCACCTCAGTGGGGAATTTACAGGGAACTCCTTCCCTTTTTGCTTCCAAACCCTGTGCAGGTGTTCCCATCGGGATCTTGCCCACAGGCTGCGGCCCCGGTGGGCGCGCGGGACAGCAAAGTTACGCTGAGGGGAGAAGTCAGGATGCAGCTGGAATAAAGGGAGCCATCAGTGACCCACCGCTCAGCCAACTCTTGGACACACAGAGAGAAAGGAAAGGCCAGGAAAAAGAGGCCCATCTGCCACAAACACAAGAAATGCAGCATTTCTCACATTGTCCTGATCTGCTGTTCCAGGGAGGTGCTTTCAGCAGGCCTGAGGGTGACGTCCTCCCCCTCAAACAGAGGACAGAGGGGCCAAACCAAGTCCTTCTGGAAATTCGTGTGTTTTCTCCCCAAAACACGTTCACAGGGCAGACATTTAAACACATCGACACCATTGCAAACCCTGAGGCCTCTCTCCTAAAACCTGGAGCATTTTGGGCACCACTGACCCCTGAAGAAGGAGGCAGAGGGGAGGAGAAGACATCGTGGCAGTGAGGGTGGGGGTGTGGAGCCTATTTGGGGGGACAAAAGGGCTTTTTCTTTGCTGTCCCTGAAGTGGGTCTGGTTGGAAGTGCCCACACAGAGCACAACACAAACCTTAAGTCTGACACTCAGACACTCAGGTGCCTCAGGCACCTCCCAGCAAATCCATCCTGGGGTCTCAGGAAGCTTTAGGGACACAAATGATGTCCCTGAGGGGCTGGTGGAGGAGCTGAGAGGTGATGCCATGACTTGGCCAAGTGCTGGGGGAGCAGGAGCCCCCAGGCCAGGCCCTGCAGCCTGGCTGGACACATTCCCCTCCCAGTTTCCCCTTTTATCCAAAACACAGCTAATCCCTCTGGTTTTCCTTTAACGTCAGCCTCCCAGTGACGGATTGAAAACATTTTCCCAGCTGCATGTCTTAAATTAAATGTATTTTGCTTTGCTCTGCCGGGCTGTTTTCCCTCTCCGCCAGCAAAACCTGGGCCCGAGATCCCTCAGGTTTGGAGCTCACCAAGGACCTGGTTCAATCTGGTTTTACCCTTGTATTCCTGGCTTAGAAATGTCCTTCCTCAGCTCCCTGAAGCCACACACCCCAAGATGGATTACTGCATGCTTTTACCCTGTGGAGCTTGGCTGGGAAGGGGGGGCCAGCAGGTATTTACAGCTCATTGGCATCCAGCTCTGCCAACTTGTGGCTGTGCCCGGGAGCCCTCCGGGTGCCACCCAGGGCTCTCAGCTGATGAATTAAAGCCTCAGCAGCCGGTGCCAGCTGGTCCCTGGCCATCCCGGCTGATCAGCTCCATCAGCACGGCATCACCTGAGCCGGGGGCAGCCGGGTGCTTGTTCGCAGCCCGGAGCCACACCGAGAACAAAAGGTCTCGCTCCACTCGCTCAGCACTTGAACAGAAGGATCTCAGGATTTGGCTCTTCAACCTCAGTTTGTCTCTGGCTGGAACAAATGAATAGAAAGCTCTTCTTGCCATCAGCCACTTCAATTTTTAAGGGTTCAGCTGTTGAGACCTGACTGAATTAGGGACGTGGGCAAATTTCAAATGAAATAAGTGCTTGAAATATGAACCACGGACGGGAAATTTGTTGGCTCCCACCTGGAGAGCTGCTCTGGACAGTGAGGATGGTTTGGAGACAGCACTGCTGCTCCTCCTCCCTGCTGGGAAACACCTGCTGCACTCCAGAGCCTGATCCCATTCCCTGGAAATCGTGGGCATGGGGGGTGATTGGGAGGGACCGAGCAGAGGGGGCTACAGCCCTTCTGGTTTGCTGGGAATCTCCCTGGAGCACCTCCTGAATGCACAGCTCTGAGGATTGCTGGAAGCCTGAGGTGTTGATCCCCTCCTGCCTCTGTTTGCTCAGTATCCTAAACAAGTTCTTACAATAACAACAATAAAATCAAACCTGGCACTGTTTTCTCCCCAAAGAAAGGACTCTGCCTGCAGCTCCCGGTTCAACATTTGAAGTCACACTGCTCACACATCGCCCTGCACACCAAATGCACATTTGAAGGGCTAAAAGGAGGATTTCACTCCTATCCCACACAGGGCTGATAGCTCTGGGACACGCTGTTTTCCCAGCTGGAAATGACAGAAGCTGGAAGGGTTGTGGCTGTGAAGGGACAGGTTTGGGACAGTTCAGACACAGCCCCAAAGCACAACACCACCATGGGTGGGACATCAGCCACCTCAGCCTGGTGGCCTGGGCTTTTGCAGGAAGGTGGCGGGACATGGTGGGAAGCAGAGCAGAAGGATGGGATGCTTTTCCCCCTCGCCACCTCTGCCTACGGAGTTTCCAGGGTTAACAGGAGGCTCTGCCCGGCTCCTGATGTGCTTGGGAAATATTGGAAGATGAGGAAAACTCAAGGAGAACGGACTCAGTTTGCAATCCCAGCCTGTGCGAAAGGACGTGCCCTCTCTTCCCCCAATTAGAAAAGCAACCTGTGCATTTCCCTGCAGGAACATCTGTGAGGAACAACATTCAAACAGCCAATTCCCCATCGCTGTGTAACTAAATCTCCTTTTCCTTGCCTTAATGGAGCCTGATAGATTTCACAAAAATCTAATTTAATGTAATTTAATCTCCAAGCCCCCACTGATTTCGCGGTAGATTTATTTGTGATCGTGGTGACAAAGCAATTCCATGTTCACTCTTAATCACAGGCTGCTGACATGGGATGAGACAATTATCTCACTCCCTCCTTCCCCCCTGCACTTCTGATTGTTTTCCTAGAGGACTGATAGGAATCAGTGTCTGGAAAAGCAACCCAGGAACCTCCAGCTTCTTGCTGAGGGGCTCTGGTAATTCCCAAGTCATCCATGTCCTAAGCAGAGCCAGTGGGGAGCTGCAGGTTTACACCAGCACTGAATTGCTGGAGGATCCTCTGGAAATCCCAAAGTGGGATTAAAAAGAACCTGAGCAGTGTCCACGGGAAGGGAATTTATCCCATCCCGTGCTGGAGGTGCCAGGGCTCCCAGTGCCAGCATTCCCAGGCTTTATGGGATTGCTCCCTGGCCCTGCTGCCCTGATAAATGACAAGGACTGGCTGGGACAGCAGGACAGGGACCTGTGGCTATTACGGCTCTGAATTTTAAAATCCACAGCCCAGGAATGAAGTGGAGAGATGGACTTTTAACCCTCCCCTGGAACAACACTCAGGATAGCATTTCCAGCAGCCTCCGCCTCCGGGAGCCCTGGCAGCTCAGATGTGGGGTGGTGGTGACATCCCTGCTGTAGGGAACTGGGACAGCTCCTTGTCTCCCATTCCTTTGGCTCCGTGTGGAATCTGCTGGCCAGGCGAGTGGGATGCATCCCCTCCCCACCCCAGCTCTGTGTGGGCTCTCACCAGGGCTTGGTGCTTCCCCTGCAGCACGGCCTTGGTGTGCTCCTGGTTCCCGTGCAGCGCCCGGCTCTCGGGGGCCACGGCGCCGCCCCGGCTCCCGCCGGCGGCATTGGCTCCTCTGGACATCTCCAGCTCAATCTCAGCGTCCATCTCCGCGTCCTCCTTGGCCTCCTTGTTGCTCTCCTCCAGGTGCTTCATCAGCACTGCCACCACCACGTTGACCAGGACGAACTGGGCGATGAGGACGAAGGTGACGAAGTAGACGGGGGAGATGACGGGCAGGTAACTGAGGCAGTGCTTGTCCTCCCGAGTGCATTCCCGGAGCGTGTCCTGCAGCAGGGAGGGACAGGCCAGGGATTAATGGGGCTCTGCTTGGGCTCCAAGGGCAGAAACACCAAAACAACACAAAGGTTCGAGGTTACAACTGAAATGGATAAGAGAAAATGTGGAGACCATGTATTACATCACCTACAAAGAGGGGAATGTGTTGCCCAGAAGTTGTGGATTCCCCATCTCTGGAGTGTCCAAGGCCAGGCTGGACAGAGCCTGGAGCAACCTGGGATAGTGGAAGGTGTCCCTGCCCACAGCAGGGGGTGGAATGGGATGAGCTTTAAGGTCCCTTCCAAGCCAAACCATTCCATGATCCTGTGATTCTATGACACATCCCAAAGGCACAGGACACAGAGTGCATGGTTACCCCTGTCAGCCAAAAAACCAGCATAATTGTCCTTAAATATTATAACCAGGAACAAAGTTTCATGCTGGGTGACACTTAGGACAAATCCCTGCTTGAAAACACATTTGGCTTTTAAATTAGGAAATCTCATTTTGATGTTTTAAGAGGAACCATTTTTGTTTTCACCCAAGAGTTGCCTAAATCCATTTGAAAACTGTACCTACAGCTCTCTTGAGAGGAGGAAGTACCCAGAGATTCACACACCTTCATGATCCCATTCCAGTTGTCCCCCGTGGACACCCTGAAGAGGGTGAGGAAGGCCATGCCGAAGTTGGTGAAGGTGGCGTGGCGGCTCAGGCCTTCACAGGGATTCTCTTCACTGCAATCTGCGGGACAGGGAAGGAGCAGCACATCAGCCAAGCCACGCTGGATTATCCCCAGCAGCCCCCAAAGCTGGGGGTGACACCCTGAGCTATGTCCCCTGGATACACGGTGTCAGGGGGTGGTGACATCCTGCTCAGGAGGAACAGGGAGGAACAGTGGGAAGGTTGTTTTCAGCTGGAGAACCCTGGGGCAGGACACCAGGAGATGTGGAAATCCTGGTGGTGGAATTTTCGTCCCTGGAAACATTTGAGGCCAGGTTGGACGGGGCTTGGAGCACCCTGGGATAGTGGGAGGTGTCCCTGCCCGTGGCAGGGGGTGGCTTCAAAGTCCTTTTCAACCCAAACCATTCCATGATCTTATGAGTTCTGTGATTTTATTTACTCCTGCTCCACAGCCTCCTTTGTCTGTTTTCCTCTTGATTGTGCCCTTGCCTTGATGATTTTTCCAGGGTACATCCACCACGAGGGATATTTTCACTGAGATAAAGTGGAGCAATTTGACATTCTCCCCCTGAGAATTAATATCCTAATGAATGCAAATTGAACAGATGAAATATCCATCTTCCCATAAAACACAGGCTCGTTAAATATCCATTAGGACAGGCAGCAGTGGCTCTTGGTTGGGCATTTCACTCTTAGGTAATTATTCAGAGGTAAATTGGAAGGAAAAACAAAAAAAAAAAATCCAAGAAAAACCCACAAATGACCAATCCTGGGGGAGAGAGTGCTGATGGTTCTTGTGGCTGGCATGGAGTGATCAGGAAAGAGGACGGAATATTCCCATCAAATTGGGCTGGGAAGCAGAGTCCTGCTCCAGAGGGGTTCCCTGGGCTGGCATTGCCCAGGTGTGTGTGGAAACACCAGAAGGTGCCTTGGGAAGAGCCATTTTTCACCTCTGTGACTGAACAACTCCAGAGGTGGAATATAAACCCACACTGTTTCACTCAGGGTGGGTGCAGAACTAATCCTTTTCCTGGAATTTGTGGGAGACTGAAAAATAATTTGGTTTTGGTTGAAAGAATTATTCTGCTCTCAGGCACTTGTAATTGGAGCAGAGGGCTGGGCTCATAAAGGGGATTAATGACAGCCATAAACTCTGCTCAGGAAGGGCCCTGCTGGTGCTCCTGGAGCTCTAATTGGGATGGAAATGTTGAGGACGCAGACACAGCTCCTTTCAACAGCATTTTCCAGGCTGGGCAAGGCAGGGCTGGGTGTTTGCTCTGATTTTAGTGATGGGCACGTTCTTGAGCAGCTCCAGTATCCTCAGACTGGAGGATTAATTAATGCTGGACAGCCAGGAACCACTGGATGCCTCCTGATGGATGGAGAGAGGGGAAGGTGATGCTGAGAACACGGGGCAGACGAGCCCTGGGCAGCTGGAAGAGCAGCGGCAGCCAAGAGCAGAGAACTGATGGGGTGTGGGGGAAGCTCCGAGCAGGGACATGTTTATGGTGGCACCTCTCCAGCAGGAATCTGACCCCCATCCAGCTCTGCAGACTCATGTTCTGTCTCCAGTAGCAAACTTCCATCTTTGTGAACAAATCCATGCTGGGCAACGAGATTTAAACAGCAAATAGCTCCTCCACAGCCAAAGGTGGCGTTGGACAAATCCCTAAATGTGTGCGTGTGTGTGTGTGTTAGACGGGTTCTGTGTTACATCCTCGTGTGTCAGCTGTGACCCTGAGATCAAGAGACAACTTTCATCTTCAGAACATGAGTGTGAAGCTGAGGAAGGCCCAAGAGTGAGAGAGAGAGAAGAAAGGAAGCAGCCAGATACCAAATAAACACCAACCGGATGAAACGGGCGGCGTCAGGCCCATTACTCACCGAGCTTGCCAAACAGTTCCACTCCCAGGGCAGCATAGATAAAAAACAGGAGCATAAAAAGTAGGCCAAGGTTCCCTACCTACACAAGGAGAAAGCAGAACAAGGGTCAGGCAAGTCGAGGTCATGAATGAAATCACTCCATCACATTTTCAACACAAGCAAAGAAGGGACGGGGGGCCAGAGGCAAAGCAACTTTCCCTTGGCTTCCAGCACCCTGGTCCCTCCCAGAGTTCTGCTTTAAGGGGCTCAGAGAGGTCTTTGTGTGGGGGAAGGAGCAGAAATGCCCTTGTGGAAAGCAGCCACTCATGGCTTCTCCATCACCCTCTGCAGGGCAGAGCTGGTGTGGGACCTGGGGCTCTGGTTTGGGTCTGAGGGGCCTTTCCCTTCTTGGGACTCTGAGACAGCAGTAAGCCACACGAGGAACGGGTTTCCAAAGGTTTCACTGGCATGGAGGGCTGTCAGTGCTCCAGGGAGAGGAGAACTCCCTGAACCTTTTCCTTTACAGGCCTTTCTCAACAACAACTTCCCGGATTTTAGCTTCCCGTGTCCCACAGGAAAAGCCTTATCCCACACACCAACACTGCGGTTCCAGGTGCTGCTGGAGGTGCTCCAAGCCCCCCAAGGTGGCTGAAGGGGGTGACAAGAGACATGAAAACAGCACAAAAGCTCTTCACACCACCAGCATCACGGTTCTCCGTGCTGGATTCCATCCCAGCACAGAATCCAAGCCTCCGAAACAACTCCAAGAGCACATTTTTGGTGATTCAGGCAGAGAACACGAAGGGCAGAGTAACCTGACCTGCTACCACCTGCAAGGAACTGCTCACATTCATCTCTCCTGCCACTTTAATTGCTCTTGTTAGCAGCTCGTAACTGAGACAAAGTGAGTACTGGGCACCACGAGCAGGATTTTATCCCTAAAAAACAAGGAATTAGGAGGTGATCCATGCAGGCAGGCCCAGGGATTTGTGATCTCTGAGGTGTATTTTAGGGAACTCTTAGTTTGGGAGACTTTTCTTCTCTGAGGTGGCACAGCCACAGCGCTCTTGGGTGTTTTGATTTAATTTCATCAGAGAGTCTATCAGTGTGGTATCTGTCACTGTAAAATTAACACAGCTACTGCTGATGAAAGAAGGGATTTTTTATATTAAAGAAATGGGAATATTCCAATCACCCTGTGCAGGCTGTAATTGCTATAAAGCCTAAACTGGCTCTGCAATTTCCCTAACATTATTACCATCCTCCAGGGAATAATAAAGATAAAACAGGGATGTGGATGGCTGGGCTGGATTATTTCATCAGCCTCTGCCGCCTTCTGGAATAGCTTTTCCTGCCTCAAGTCTGCTGGACCACTGATGGTTTGGGAGACATTAGAAACGAGCAGGCACAAGCACAAACACACCACACACGCTGCTGGGGAGGCGAACCAGCAAATAATTACAGGGAATTAAAATAAAAGTGATAAACCTTCGAGGCTGAGGTAACAGAAGAGGGTGCTGGATTTTGCTCTAAGCAGCCTGAATATTTTGATGCTTAAACAACCAGCCTTCAAACTTATGGCATTGATGAAATTCCGAAGAAATTAGGCTAACATGGAAGTTATTACCAGATTATGAGTCAAAGCTGTTATCTGGCTTTCAACGGAGAGGAGAGGAAAGAGGGAAGAGGGAAGGGAGAAGAGAAGGAGAAGGAGAAGGAGAAGGAGAAGGAGAAGGAGAAGGAGAAGGAGAAGAAGGAGAAGGAGAAGGAGAAAGAAGAGGAAAGAGGAAAGAGGAAAAAGGGAAGGAGAAGGAGAAGGAGGAGAAGGAAGGGGAAGAGGGAAGAGGAAAAGAGAAAAGTCCTCTGGAGTCCATGGTCTCCACTGAGGCCTGAGCACAGAGAAGGACCCCAGGCACATTCCCAGGGATGGGCTGAGGAGCAGGAGCGGGGTCAGGGGCAGAGCACAGGGAAGACAGCCTGTGTGTGTGTGTGTGTCTGTGACCTCGGTGAATCATTCCTGTCCTGTAACTTCACATTCCCCTTTGGAATTCCCTGGGGGATATGTAATTAATGTCTCCAAAGCACTCTGGGATCTACTGAGACCAGACAAGGAGAAGATGGTGAATGAATCATGCTGCTGGAAGGGATGGGAGTGGGAAGGAGCTTTTCTCCAAAGCCCTGTGCTGGATGCTCCACCAGGAACAGAAATCCAGCTCTGGGCAGCAGCCTCAGCTCTGGCTGCCCCAGCAGGCTCTGAGAAGAGGGTCTGGCTCTGAACAGCTCAGCCCAGGCTCCGTTATCCATCCAACTCCCCCTGGCTCGGGCACAGAAAACTCCGGACATCCCCTCTCTCTGGCAGCCAGGGGCTATCCAACATTTCCTGGGAATCCAGTGCTCAGGAGGGGCTGCGGACTGCAGGGAGAGAAGCACAGACGAAGAACATCTCAGAGATGTTGTTGGTGCCCTGAAGACCTCAGAGAAGCCACAAGAGCTGGAGATGCCGGTGAGTATCTGTGATTCCTCTCTGGAATGCTGGCTGGCAGCACCGGCCGCGTGCTGGGATGCTGTGGGGACACGGGCAGAGTCCTCCATCCCACCCCGAGGAGCCTCCAGGAGGGGCTGCACCCTCTCCCCAGTGTATCCCAGCTGGATCTGTGCCCTGCCACCGCAAAAGCCCTGGAATAACCTGCTCGGCTCAAGGGAAGGGGCTTCCCTCTCCACACACCCAGCTGGCTCTGGGAGAGGCACCGATGGAATCTGTGTCTCCTGCTGCCGCACTCCTGAGTGAAGCCACTTCCTGCTGTGCCTCCCCCTGCTCTGACATCCGTTGGCATTCCCGGTGTTGAGGCACTCAGCTCCCTGGGATGCCTGTCCAGAGCAATTCCTCATCAAATTCAGCTCCTGCCAATCCTTCCCAAGGCCGTGAGTCCTCCCCATCTTCTTCCATCACTCTCCAGCCAAGGCAATAATCCTGGCAGTGGGGAAACACAGCCTAATTTATGCACTAGGTCCAGGAGAAAATGGACACCTCTGCCTGTGAAACAGAGGCCATCTGTGAGAATTCCAGGGTTGGTGGAGACACAGAACCTTGGAGGGTGAAGTCACCTCAGGCTGACCTGAACAAGGTCCCCTTTCTGTGTCCCCTCAGCCCCACGGAGCCCAGCCCCAGGAGCCAGCAGGATGTTTGTACCTATGGAATTCTGTATCACTGCTCCAATCCCTCAGGGATCTCTGCAGCACAGCCCACACCTCCGTATCTCCCCAAATCCATCATCCCCAGTGCTGGCTGCTCAGACATTCCCGTTCCTGCTCTCTGAGCTCACATCCCTGTGGCTCTCCAGGGCCTGGCAAAGGCAGGTTGTTGTTTTTGCCCCCCAGCTGCAGTCGGACAATGCCAGAAAACCTCTTCAGGAGCTGAAGTTGAGATAAGCCCAGGAATTCCAGCACCAAGAGGAGATAAACTCGAGGACAGGAGCAGACTTCAGGTCCTGGCCTTCAGGGCTCTGCTAGAACGAAGAGTTCTTCTTTTTCTTGGCACAGAGTCCCTGTAGGGGCAGTTCCAAGCTTTTGAAGACAAAGAGGAGTCTCTTGTCCAGGCTGCAGGGAATTAATGTGCCATCCACGGATCAAGTGAGACAGGAGAAGGGAAAACAACCCAGATCTTTTGATAGGGAAGTTCCACATCTCGTTGTTGTTGGGAATTGGGCTGGATTCCAGTTGTCCTCTCCACCAGGAAGAGCTCAGCAGCGCCTGCTGGGGGATTCACTTCCACCAGGAGCATTTTAACCCAGCCAAATTCCAAATCTGCTACAGAAAGGGGGAACTGGACTTTGGAAGGCTGGGAATGGGAAAAGGACTAAAGGACCACCACGAAACAGGAGTCTTAAGAGAGCAGCCTTCCAAACCCAACAGCCACCAGATGCAGAAGCAAGGAGATGATCAGTGAGGGATGAGTGGTGTAATTAATTATTGAGCCTTAACGAGGACAGAGCTCAGAAAGAAGAGGAAAACACTTGAAGCAGGTCTTGAAAAGCTGCTCCACACTGAGAGATTAAAGGAGTTCATTTCTCTCCCGTTCACCAGACTGCAAGAGATTATTTTATCTACCATCGCTCCAGAAGGGAGACGTGCTACAAGAAAAAAGCAAAATCACATCCAGTGAAAAAACAAACGTGGCTAATTCAGACTAAAAACACCAGATTTTTTTTTTTAAGCAGGAAGAGTAAACACGAATGTATTCCATCAACAGGGGATGGCTGATTCCCTAACACTCTGAAACCTTAAAACAAGAACCAGGTGCTGGAGGTTTTTTTCTGGGATTGAGAGGAGGTGGAGAATTTGAGGTGATCCCCTGACCATTCTTTCTGTCTCTGTGGCCTCTCCTCGTTTTTTTTTTTCCTCTTCTCCATCTCCTTTTTTCCAGAGATCAGCTGGAGGAGAAGGTCTCTGACCTGGCAGGCAGACGTTACCACACAAGGAATAGGAACACTTTGAAGAGAGCAGCTTAAGCTCAGTCTGAAGTCCCAAAAGAGGAGATTAATCCTGTGACAATCTTGGATCAAAATGCTACATTCCCCCAAATCTGGGGATAATTAGTTCTCCAAGTGTTACTCAAATCACTGAATAAAAATCAAATCCAAAGCTGATGAAAATCACCCCTGAAAAATGCAATGACAGTTCCTTGTCATCGTCAGCCCATAAATGGGCATTCTCCACACACTAGACAAAGACTTTCCCCCCAAACCTTAATGAATAAACATTAAATTAGCTTTTTTTGTCACTTAGAAGCCACATTCAATGAGGATTTTCCAGCTGTGGTTTTAGGATGCTAATTTAATTAGGGTAGGAACTCATCCCTTGCCTTGGAAATGAAAACTGCAGCTTTATGAAGAGTGATGGTTGTCAGAGAGCTCTTCCTAAAATTCCCTTCTCATTTTCCGAGCTTTGCTGGAGGCCAAAGTGGCATTTTTTGATCTGCTGGGAACATCCCTGGGGTCTTCCCTTTACGAGAGACCTCGCTTGGAATGCAAACTGCAAGAACACCCCAAGGAAACCAAAAGCCTGGCCTGGAGCCACCCTATTGTTTGTGAGGGGGAGAGAAAACAAGGAGGGAGAGAAAATATGGTCTGTGGTCACAACGCTTGGTAAGTTACAAAACAGACACAAATCCAAGGATTTCTTGAAATGCCAGCCTGGGGGTCAGGTTGGTAAATCCCTGCTTTAGCCTCAGCCAAAAGCCTTCAAATCTGGAGAGTAAAGGGCAAATGCTCAGGTTAGAAACATCTTCATGGCAATGATGAAGAGCAAAGCAAAGGGGTCTTTCCAAGGAAAAGAAATTCCCTGTTTTCCAGTTCTCTTGGAACTGGATCGTGGTTCTTGGATCACGGGTTGCTCTGTGGTTTTGAGTAATTCCATGTTTTCTCCTGATTCTCTTGTGGCCACTCATCCTCTGGAGGAGACTCCCACATGGTGTCTGCCCTTGGCTGCTCCTGGGATCCAGGGAATTGGAGTGTGCAGGCAGCTGAGTTAACCCCAAACACGGAAAGATCAGAGCTCACACCAGCACACCCACACGCGAGCAGAACGCACCTTAAAAAGGGTAAGATTTAAAAAAAGCCCTAAACACCTTGGAATTCTGATGGAGGACTGAAAGCCAGCAAGAAGTTTCTTTCCTTCTTTTCTCAGATAAACAGATCCATATAAAAGCAGTCCCAGGAAGTGAACACTTGCAGGATCCTATCAAATACCACTGAGCCTGGCAGTGGTGTTGCTCCTCTTGCAGCTCAGGAGAGTTTGGTGATTGGAGACCCCAAACCAAGATTTTAACCCCATAGAAGCATCTCCCAGCTTGCCTTTCTGAGGCTGCAGCTCCTCTGTCAATAACTGTGGTTGTTCCTGCCTCCCAAATCAAACTCCCGAGTTGGAAGCTGTCTGCTCCCAGTGCTTTCTCCAACATCCTTCTCTGTCCATCCCGGTGTTTCCCAAGCTTGCCAGTGAAATCTGGGGTTTATCGGAGCTCTGCCTGCAGGAATTTCCTCTCTGGGAACTCTTTTCCCATCTTTTTGGTTCTCCCATCACACTCCAGCATGAGCCATGCAAAACTCCACTCCCAAGGCCCGGAGAAAGCTGAGATCCTCCCCAGGTGGCTTCTAGAGGCCACCGAACACGGAACTGTCCCCAGGCCCCAAAGGCACTTGTGTTCCCAAGGGAGACACCCTGGGAATTTTCCCACCCTGGGCATGGAGGAATTTTGGGGGCTTACCTGGGGCAGGGCTTGCACCACGGTGTCCAGCAGAGCTCTCATGCCCGTGGCCATTTTCAGCAGCTTCAGCACTGAAATGAGGAGCAAATCCTGCTCAGCAGGGCTGGGGAACGTTGCAGGGAAAATCCCTGAAGGAAACCCAGATTCAGGTCTGGCAGGGAAGGTTTAAATCTCTCTTACTGCTGTTTATACACATGGGGAGTTCTCTGCATCCCAGCAGGGCTGAGCATCCCATGTCAGTCCCAAGGGGGATGGATTCCCACTGCCAGAGGACAGGGTTGTGGGATATTGGGAAGGAATTCCTCCCTGGGAGGGTGGTGAGCCCCTGGCACAGATTCCCAGAGAAGCTGTGGTTGCCCCTGGATCCCTGGGAGTGCCCAAGGCCAGGCTGGACGGGGCTTGGAGCACCCTGGGGTAGATGAAGGTGTTTGGGGTTGGAACTGGATGGGCTTTAGGGTCCCTTCCAACCCAAACCATCCTGGAATTCTACGAAAATGGACAAAAACCTGCAAGAACTCCAATGTGTCCGGGCAGGAAAATGGGAGAGGGATGGGGAGACACCTCAGCAGTGAAAAGCATCTTCCCAGGCTCTGATTGCCATCGCTTCCCACTCTGCTCTGGACCAGTATAAAAGGTCTGTGGTCCCAGGCTGGAATCAGAATCCAACCGAGGATGCCACTGGAAAACCCCACGGAACCCCCAGCTTGTCTCTGAGCTGACATCTCATGTTCCCCGCTGGAACTGAACCAGCAGGGCTGGAAGGACAAATGTCCAAAGGGTTTCCTGGGGTGGCTGGAGACCCTTGGAGCAGGACTCACCTCTGGCTATCCTGAGCACCCTCATGATCCGGATTATGGTGGGATTGATGGGAAGGGCAGCGTTCATCTCGATCTCCTCCAGCGTGATCCCCACGATTGACAGGAGAACGATGGCCAAGTCCAGCTGATTCCACCTACAAAGAGAGGAAGGACACACAAAATCCAAATTATGCATGGATAGACATCCAAGAGGGGGGAATTTTATGTTAATAACAGGCAGCAGCAAATCCCAAATGCATCTCCTCATTCCCATCTGGGCCCATGATTTTTAGGTGGTACAAAACCAGCTCAGAGCAGCTGGCACAGGCATCCCGTGAGCCACAAAATCTGGGAAGTGGCTGGGAGCTGACTGGGAAGTGCTTCTGAGCTCTGAGCTGAGCTGGCCAGACCTGGTGGAAAGGGAGATACTGGGGGGAAAAGATGCATCTGGAATTTTGGGGAGATTTCTGGAATTCCTCCAGCAGTTCTTAGGATTTTTAGTTCTTACACTACAAAGTCTGCACCCACAGAGAGCCAGCCCTGGGCTCTTCCTGTGTCACCACAGCGATGCTGCATCTCCCCAGCATCTGGCTCTGAAAGTGGGTCAATCCAGCCCTGAATCTCAAATCCACAGGGGTTCAAATTGCCCTCACCTGTCCTTAAAGAACCTCCGGAAACCAAAGGCCACCAACTTCAGGAGCGCCTCGAACACGAAGACGATGGTGAACACGTAGTTGCAGTACTTGAGGGCTTCATCCAGGGACTGAAAAGAGAGATCCCAGTTAGGCCAGCCCAGCTAGGCTGGCCAAGTTATCCCTTCCTAGACCTCCACGGAGGGACTGGCAAGGAGCAGGGTGGGAGAAGCACAGAAATATCAGGAATAAAGTCATAAAGGCTCGCAGAGCTCACTAAATCACCCAGCAGAACTCAAACAAAGGCTCAGCCCCTGAGTCAAAGAAAACCCTCCAAAGCACCGAGATTAGTCCTGCTAAAAACATCAGGTTCAAGCTCAGGGCACAAATTGTTCAGTCTGGGCCAGACACGAAAAATTCACCCCTTGCCTATCTCCTGAAGATTCCTTGGTCTGAACTGCCCAGCCTTGGGGAGAATAAAGCCTCGATGGATCATTCCTTGATTCCAGCCCTCGGGACAAAGGCTTTGCTTGAAAAGCTCAGAAAAATAAATAAACCTTGGAGATGGATTGAACCTTTCCTTTCTGAAAAATGGGACATCTCCAGAGCTGGGCAAAGCGTGTCCATATTTGGTGCAACATCCCCGCTCTCCACGGAGCCGCTCTCGGAAGTCAGGAATCCACAGTGTTTATACTTGAGGATGATGAGTGTTTATAATGGATTTCATTGGAGCTGCGGGCCAACAATAGCAAAGGAATCTTGTGGGGCCTTAAAATAGAAAATTGGGGAGGGAAGCAGCTCTTGGGGTGGGGAGGGATTGGGGGACAGGAGGGAGCGAAGGGGAATTTAGTTAAGCGTAGCACAGGACTCTGTATTTCCAATAAAAAATGGGAATCATGAGCATCAAACCAGACAAAATTAGAACTGAATGCGACAGAGGAGTCTGCAAAGCACCTCTGAGGAAGTCCCAGGGCACAGGAAAGCTCTTTTTATCCCCTTTGTGTGATGCCTGGGCTTTGCTGACCCCCCACACACAGTGGGGTCACCAGGGCACGGCCATGCCCTGATTTTTGGGAATGAGAGCTCAAAGTTTCTTAGGTGTTGGCAGCAATCCCTATTTTTGTTCCAGGGCCTGAAATAAAATGGCAGCTTGAAAACCATGGGACAATTTCCTATTCCATCCGAAGCCTGAGCCTGACTTCTCCCAGCATTTGTGACCGTTTGCAGTTGGATTTACAACGCTGTGTTAAGTGAATGTAAACCAAGTGTAAGACCTAATCTGGATAAACAACATTTCCACGGGAAACAAAGGAATTTTCCTGCTGTAAAACAAACACACACACACGTTACCCTCTGGCTCAGCATCCAGGAGGCATTTGCAGGTTACCACGGAATGCTGGAAAAGGAAATGCTGAGCCAGAGCTCCATAAATGAAAATGAAATGGAAAATTTATGTATGGACAGCCCCCATGATTTATGTCAAAGGTGTTCTGAGGGGAGAACGATTTTATAATATATATAAAAAAAGAGAGGATTGGACTTTTAAATTGGTTCATTCAAAATTCATGCAGGAAAAGAAAGGCTCTGCACGCACTAACTCCAAGTTTGTATCTGTTAATGGAATGTTCTAAAACTCTGGACTGTTTTCCAGTGTGAGGCTCAGTCACATCTGGGATCAGGAGAGGAAATATTTGGATTGGTCTTTTCCTGGTAAAAGCTTAATTCACTCTCCATTAGCTGGGGTGGTTTTTTTACCCAAAGCCGGGAAATCAAGGTTTTGCCTGAGGCAAGTGAACGGCAGAGCTGGATCAGAGCGCCGAGGCTTTCCAAGAACTGGAAACTGGATCCCAAGGGAGCTGTGCTGAGGGGCAGCTCCTACCTTGGGCTGGTTGTAGTGCTCCATGGACATGGTGATGACGTTGACGCCGATGATGAAGGTGATGAAGAGGTCGAGGTAGTGGCTGGTGCACAGGCTGTGGATGTATCTCCGCGCCGGTGAGTAGTCGGCGTAGTAGGGCCGGCGCTGGGCTTCTGCGGGGGACACAAAGGGCACCAATGAGCCACGAGTGCTGCAGGGCTGGTGGCCACCACCACGCGGCCTGAGGGTCACCTCCCACCTGGACACAGGGTGGAGAACGGAGTTGAGCAAACCGGGAAGTGGTTCCGGAAGGATTCCACCTCCTGGGACCGCCCCGGTGGGGTTTTTGGGATGAGCCAACTCTGGCGCCAGCCAGGTCCTTCCCTCTGTCCTCCCCTCATGGAATGGGAAGCAGGCAGGGAGAGGAGCAGGATGGACACGGCACCCAAAGCCAAGGGAAAAGCTTCAAGCCCAGCAAAGCTTCAGCTGCAGGTGAGGGCAAAGCTTAGGGCAGGACTCATCTCTCCCAGTCCTGATGGTGCCAGGCGTATTCCAGGTGGGAGAAGAACGTGCCCCGAGCTCAGCTGGTGTGCCAGGAGGTTTTTTGGGGCGTTTGGAAGGCCTAAGGAAAAGCAGCAGTGCCGTGGCAGGGCATTCCCGAGGGTTGGGAGCACACAGGACACGGCCACAAAGCGCTTGGCTCTGACAGGACAACCAGCACAAGCTCCTCTGGAAACAGAAATGTAAATTTATATTTACAAAAGATATAATTAAACAATGTATCCAGGGCTCAGGGCATGGCTGCATCTAAAACCATTCATGACCACAGGAATTTTAGATCTCTGCCTCTGGTCGTGATCCCTCCTTTTATTTCTCTTTGGAACAGGGAAATTTCTGCCTGTGACCAAATTCCTGGGGCTGTTCCATGGAGAGCGTTCGGACCCCGGGACTGCATTGACTGCGTGTGTCTGTCTCAAATGAAACTGTGACCACAGGGATGGCTGCGGGCACTGGATGGAGTCAAATTCCTTTCAGACTGAAGCAATGTAAATACTCAGAGTTTACACAAGGCCAAGGCAGCAGTGCTGTGGATTTTACAAGCGGGAGAGACGCTGAGGTCAGACCAAGTCAGACCAAGTCAGACCAGGATTGTTCTTCACAGCGAGGAGGTTTTGCAAATATTTCATCAAATTCAGCTTTAAATGCATGAGGAGCTCAGAAAAAGTTGCTTTGCCTTGAAAATAAGGAGGGAAATCACTTCAGAAGTACTCAGTGCCCTCCTGAAATCCATCCCCTGCTCCTTTCATCCTGCTAATACCTTTCAGATGGAAGGACTCTTGAAATGTGGGAGGGTTTTTTTTTTGTGGTGCAACTGATGCCAGATTAAAATCCAAAACTGTAAAATTAATTGGATAAAGGGAAGCAGAATCTGCAGCTCTCTTTCAACTACATTTTTTTTTTCCTGGTAGTTAAAAGTACAGTGGAGGCATTTGACAAACATTTCCTCCTGACCAGGGTCACCAAGGTTTATTTTTTTTCTGCTAAGGGGTGTGGAAAAACAAGATGAAAGCAACCGGAGTTGTTTTTGAATACATTTTTTTTTTCCTGTTGCTTTCATGTGCCTTAATCCTACGAGTCATCTTGGACTGCTGGGGCTGTCTCTGCTACTGAGCTCAGCCTGCCTGCAAAATAATAATAAAAACATCACGGTACAATATTTATTTCAGCCCGTACGAGGTGCTTTCATGTGTGTTCAGGATTACAACATCCTTGTCCTTTTTTTTTTTTTTTTTTTAAAGTTTTTTTAGGAAATGTCTTCTTGGGAGTGCAAATCATCAACTCCTTGGGAGGTCTGAGAATACCCTTAATAGTTAAATGTTGTATTTATTAATGATGAGCGGTTGATTAATGGATTTCAGGACATCAGCAGGGATGGGTTGGCAGCACATAAAGAAGAGAGGCTGCAGGTGGCTTTAACCACCCCTCACCTGCCCAAATGCCAGATTTATTCACTGTTCAGAGAAAGATCAGGTGTTTATTCTATTTCATAAACTAATTACGTAAGGAGAATCACAAGAAGACATTTTCCACCGAACTGAAAACCTCCTGAATTCCCTGGCAGCGACACAGCTCCTTCTTTCCACGGGCTGGAAAGGGAAAAACCAAGGGGGAAGCAGCCAGCCCTAAAGGTGGGTCTGTCCTACAGCACAGAGATCTCTCTCTCAGCACTGCTCGGGCCTGCCCAAATTCCTGCTGGCAAAACCTGGGACAGGCTTAACCTGAGGGAGCTCTAGGAGAAGCCTGGCTCCTTTAGGCTGCACACAACCCAAAGCTCAAGGGACAGGAAAGAAACTCCCCCGAGGGGACACATCCAAGGACAGTGGGGATGGAGGTGGCAGAGGTGACAATAACCACATGCAGCAGGGCCATGCTCAGGAGGACCCCATGCAGTGTCCACTCGAGGAGATGCTGCCCGTGCCAGGCTGGAGGAGGGAGCCGGGATGTGCCCGAGGAGCCGGGGCTGGATTGGGAGATCCCGGGAAGGCAGCGGGGTGAGAGCAGTGGGAGAACAGCCCCACAGAGCTCTGGCAGGAGGGAGACTGCGTTCCAGAGCTCCACAGCCTCAGCTCTGGCCATTCCCAATCCCTTCGGGAAGTTTCGCCTCTGCTGACAGCAGGACAAAGGGCTCTGGGCTCCTCTCAGTTCACATTTTTAACTCCTAGAGGGAATTTTAAGTCCCCAAATTGTGTTGAGGGTTCACTGCACACACCCTGACTGCTGCTGGCACAACCAGAGCCGTGGGATCTGCGGGAGAACCTGGATGAGGAGGACGCTGCTCCGCGGGATGTGGGTACAGCAACCAGGGGCCACCTGATCCATTATTAATCCCAGCAGGCAAAACACGACCTGTGCCTTGGTTTCTCTGGGAAAATGTTTTTTGGGATGAGACTCCCGTCAGCCAACTGGCAGATTTCTGTTGTCATGGAATCCTGGAATGGTTTGGGTTGGAAGAGACCTTAAAGCCCATCCAGTGCCACCCCTGCCATGGGGCAGGGACACCTTCCACTATCCCAGGTTGCTCTAAGCCCCGTCCAGCCTGGCCTTGGGCACTTCCAGGGATCCAGGGGCAGCCACAGCTTCTCTGGGAATCTGTGCCAGGGCCTCCCCACCCTCCCAGGGAGGAATTCCTTCCCAATATCCCATCTATCCCTGCCCTCTGGCAGTGGGAATCCATTCCCCTTGTCCTGGCACTCTGTGCTCTGTAAATGCTCTCTCTCCATCAAACACAGACAAGTTCCCCTTCAGCTGCTGGTTTGAACTGGTGGAAATGCAGCAGGGAAAAAAGAAACCATCAAACAGATGAAAAAAAGGAAAATCCCAGCCTTTCCTCCCCCCCACTTTCAGATGCTGGCTAATGCCTGAATCTCACCTCTCTGCAGAGTATTTAAACTGTGCTTGTGGTTCTGCTGACATGAAAATTAATGAAGCACCATCCCCTGGCTTAAAAGCATTTTTAGCTGGCATTACAATCCCCAGCTCCAGCTCCTCCATTACAACGCTCTGCATGAAACATTAGAAAGCCCTAATGGGGTTATTCATGCCTGGAACAGAGCAGCTCTGTACCTGCAGCTGCCTGGAAAAATAAGCAGCAGGGTTGGATAATTCCCTGCTTGGAAACTCTGACCACTCAGGGATACAGCACCCAAAACCGGAGCTCCAGCTCTGACGTTTCTGGTGAATACAGAGAGGGTTGTGGCACTGAGGGGATGCTTAAATTGAAATATCACCATGTGCCACCCCCTAGAGAAAGGTTTGCAGTCACTGCTTTGAAAGGCACCTCTGCTGGGGCTTAAAACGGCCTCGTCCTTCCACAATTCCCAGCTCTGTTGGGAAAAGCCTCAGAGGAACAGATTTGTGGCCACTCTCCTCTCTTAGAGCAGAAATCGGAAAAAAGCATTTCTGAATTCTCCGTTTTTGGGGTCTTCCCAAAGGGACACCACTGGGAGCCACTCTGCTCCCAGCTAGAGCCTTCCCTGGGCTGGGATTCTGTGATTTCCAGCTTTTCCTGCTCTGCTTTCAGCCCCCAGTGTCACCCAGACCCCTCTGCAGCCTTTGAAGTCTGGAGCTGACCTGACATAGCAGATCCAGGAGGGCTGGATTTGGCCCTGGATCCCCAAAAGCAGAGGAGATCGAGCTGATCCACGTGTTTTTAATCAAAACCTTCAATCTGGGGAGGCTGCTTTCAGCCCGTGTCTTCTGAGAAGCTCATTAAAAGGCTGAGAGCAGCAGGATTGTTAAATCACACTTGGACATAATGGATGGAGCAGGGACTGCATCAGGAAAAATATTCTGGCTTATCTTGAAGTTTTTTCCCTTCACATAAAAAAGTTCAGTGAGCAGTTCTGCCTTTAAAACCACATCAAATGCATTTCTCAGTGTCCTCACCCCCTGCCCTCTGCTCTCCTCGAGCAGAGCGAACCTGCTGCCAATCCCTTCAGCAAAGCGGCCCTCAGATGGGAAAGAAGAAATGTTTTGGAAAGGTCTGAGGTGGTGACAGCAGAGAATTGGGCTGAGAGGGACCTTCCTGCTGAAAAATCACCCCAGAGCAGGTGATGAGTCCCCATCCCACCTGAGAAGGAGCTGGGTCCTACTGCAGGGCTGTGTTCTCCATGGAGCAATCCCTCTGCTGGGCTCCAAATCCTGGATCCAGGATTGGTACCCAGATCACCCAGCTGAGGTTTATCCCATTCCCAGCCCCGATCCCAGCCTGCCACAGCTCCGTGGTGCATTTCTGTGTGTGCAGGTAGGGACAGATCCCCCAGCCCTCAATCCCCAGGGGCCCAGGGGACATCACAGACAGGGGACAGGACACACAGACAAGGTGCCAGGCAGACAGCGAGCCCAGAGGGTGCATTTGTGGCCTAACTCTTGCTCCTCTCCTGGTCTCTCCAACGCTGACTGAGTTAAAAGCAGGGATCTCTGTCAGCCTTCCCACACTCCTCACTCCTCTCCCTTGGCTGGCCAGGCTCTCTCCTGCTGCTCCACAGGGGTGGCACAGAGCGCTGGGACACACGGAAGCGGTGGAAGGGACACATGGAAGCAGAGGAAGCTGCCAGCTGCTGTCACCATGCAGATCCCACAGCTCCACGAGCACACCCCCCTCCGCCCCCCACAGCCACAGCTCACATCTTTCTGAGTCTGCCACGGTTTTTTCATCAAATCCATCGTCTTCGAAATCACCCAGGAGGTGCAAACCCCTCCCAGTCGAAACAACAACAAAAAAAATCCCTTAAAATGGAAACAGCAATCTTCCCAAATGTGTATCAGGTATTTGGGTTCACCTTGTTAATAACTCCAGTTTGGATGCCAGGCTGTACCTGCAGGTAGAGCCAGACAATTTCAGGGAACCTTCTGGAAGCCCAGCACATGGCCAAATGTTTCACTTCTCAGCTGCTCTATTGACTTGATCCCCTTCCAGAAATCTGTCCTCCTCCCTGCGTGCCCTCCACGAAATGTTACAACCCTCATCTGTGCAATGGTCTGAAATAGCTCCTCGGAGGTGGTGGATACAGAGGGACAATGTCACAATGTCCATCACTTTGACAGGGACTGGCTCTTCTTTGGTGTCTGAGCTGTGGAGTCACAGCCAGGCTTTAATAAGATTTATTTCCTAATCAGGAACTGAGCTGTGCCTCCATACCTGTGCCCCTGCTTTCTCTGAGGATGCTTAAAATTGCTTTGTTTTTTTAAATCTCATATCAACTTCGAGTTTATCTGAATGTCTTTTAGGTCAGCACTTTGGGGTTGAAGCTGCACGAGGAGGACCCTGGGGAGCCTGTGACTGATTTCCCTGAGCTGGAAATGCTGCCTTCAGGATTTCCACCCTCAGACTCCCAGAGCAAAATGGGAAAGGGGGAAGGAAATTGCATTTGAACTCTTCGAAATCTCTGGAGAGAGTCAGTGTGTGTTTGAGCTGGATTTCATTTTAAGCCAGGCATGAACCTACCACTGGCCACAATCAAACGGGCTTGGCTCTCCCTGTGGTGTCATTAAGGCCCTGTGGGGACAACATTTAGTGCTGAGGTGTCCCCTGGCTCTAACAAAGAGCACCAGAGGAGCAGGAGAGGGGCTGTGAGGGCCACAGCTCCTGCCTCAGGCCTGGATGGATGCAGGGAATGCGATGGGGTTTCTCCCAGCAGAGCCTGTGCCTGCTGTGTCCTCAGAGCTGGGCTGTTTTTCCAGCTGGAAATGGACATCCATGGCTCGATGTGTGGGAGACAACCAATTTGTCACAATATTCGGTCCTTCCAGGAGACGGCACAGCCAGGCAGAGTCACAGCACTGCTGCAGCAAACAGGGCCCGAAAAGCTCAGCCTTACCCCTGACTAAGCTCAGCTTTGATCTCAGTAGCCAAGCCAGGTTTCCTCACTCCTCAGAAATGCCTGGCAGGCTATCCCTGCTCACTAAAGCTTCTGGGAAAGCTGTGGCTGCTTTCCTGGCAGTTTTCCTGGGAATACCCACTCGATGCTAAAGGCAGCTGGTCCCAGGTGCAGCCTGCCTGGTGGAGGTGGGAATGAACGGAGGTTTGGGGCAGGAAAGGAGCACAGGCTCAGGTGGTTTTCATGTTTGACGGTCCCTGCTAGATCCACTGAGAAGGAAATTTTGGCTAAAGGCCATTTGTTGCACCCTAATGGGCCCTGCCCCCGGCCAGTGTTCCAAGGACAAAATGAGTCCCAGGAGTGAGTCCCAGCCTGGAATGGGACAAGCATCTCTTGTCATGGACATCTCCCCGAGAGGAATTGTCCGCCCAGCCCCACCCCAGGGCTGCCCTGCTGTCCCCAGGCCGTGACTCTGCCCATGCCCCCATGCAGTGTCTGTGGCATGCGGGGCCATGCTCCAGGATTCCCAAACAGCACCACCACTCTTTTATCTAAGAAAAGAATTCACAAATCAAACCCCACCCCCATCCTCGGATGCAGGTGGTGCGTTAAGGCACGGGGGAGCCTCGGAGTGGCCTCCAGGCACAGGGGAAGCATTGGAGCTGTTCACCCCCGTGTCCCTCGGTGCTGGGGACACCGTGGCCTTGCAGAGTGTGACAGAGGACTCTGCCAGAGGAGGATTTTCCCCCAGCCAGGTGAACGGGTGCCACTTCCCACCAGCTCATCCACGACAATCCCAGGGCGTCGCCAGCCCGCGACTTAAGGCACCGCCAAAGAGGTAACGAAGTAACACAACCTCCTGAACCCCAACAAAAACAACCGAAGGAAAAGGAAATCTTGCTTTGGGAGCAGGCAGGGCTCAGAAAGATTTTGGTTTGTAAGGCACTCTACCGACCAGACAGGTACATCTCCTTACTCCTGCGCTTTTTCTCCAGGCGGCGGAGCCGCTTCTCCTCCCGGCGCCGCGCCTCCTCCGCCTCCTGGTGCTGCCGGCACTTGTGGAAGTTCTCCACCACCACCCCCACGAACATGTTGAGCACGAAGAAGCTGACGATGAGCAGGAAGGAGATGAAGTAGAGCAGCATCCAAGGGTTATGGTTCTGGATGGGCTGGGGGAGGTAAGAACAAGGGAGAAGCGGCACAGACAAGGTGGGTTAAGGCAGGTTTTTGGGTGCTCTGGAGCAATGAGTTGTGTGGGGAGGAGGAGAGGACTGGGAGGAGATTTTTCCCAAAGCATTTTCCTCTCATTCACCTTCTCACTGACTACAATTCACTTTTGCTGTAAAGCCCACCCTAAACTGCCTTACAGGATTTAGTTATTTTGGCATTTATTTCACACAGCTTCAGATAAATCTCAGTGGATGAGCATCATCCCACCAGCAAGATCGTTTCAGCTAAAGATAGGCTCCAGATTTTTAATTTCTCAGATGTGGGCTCCTGGTTGATGTTTCTCAGTTGTTACCAGATCTTCAGAAGCGGGGGAAATTAAGTCCAAAGCGTTACTGTGCCTCCGGGTGGGTCCTACTCATGGGAGACTTGACTTCCCACGGAAAACGCCACGTAACTCACAAACTGAGCGCCTCTTTCACAGCATTCCTGGTGGTTTCCCACCCTCAAGTACCCTCATTCTAATTCAAAACCCCATTAGACCTTGCCTGTACTACAGCCACCGGAAAAGCAACTCCAAAGAATGGAAAGCCTTGACAGCTCAATGACTCATTGGGACCTCAAGGAGGTTCTACAGCTCTGCTCCTTCCTGGGACTTGAAAAACCCCGGATCCCCCGGGCCTGAGGCTCGAGAGAGCAGCACAGCCGGGCCCTGCAGGACAGGTACCTGCTGGTCAATGCCCACGGCGTCCAGCCCGTCGTACATGATGTTCACCCAGCCGTCCTTGGAGGAGAGGACAAACAGGGACATCAGGGCCTGGAAAACGGACAGAAGAGGTTGGTCTTGCCTTTCAGTCCCCAGAGAAGAAACTCCCAGCTCCTCCAGTGGCCTGGCCTGCTTTTCAGCCAGAATAAAGCACCTTATTTTCTTCATTTGCGAACAGAACAGCAAGAAATCGAGACGCTAAAAGGGGCAGTTGAGGGATTGCATCCCAAAGCAGAGGTTTTAGGACAACACTCCTAAAAACAAGGGATTGTAGAACCTTAGCAAGAGATCAAGAGTTGATCTGATCCATTTTTACTCATTTAGGGTAAAAGACAGATTTCCAGATAAAGTCATAGAATGACCATAGAATGATGGAAAAGACCTCTAAGATCACCGAGGCAAATATTAACCCATTGATAGACAATTGCAACATCAGTTCTGGAACCTTCCCATGAGGGAGGCTCCACACCCTCCTGAAGCCACACATTTTGAGTGTACATCCATGAAAAGCTGGCACAGAAAATCCCTGCAGGGAGGACTTTACCTGACCCAAATTGTCGAAGTTGTACTTCCTCCGGACCCATTTGTAGTGAGCGTTGGTGCAGTCGGCCTTCGTGGTGATGTTTTTGACATCAGGGCCATCACAGTAGTAGAACTTGCCTTTAAAAAGCTGCATTTGAGAATAAAAATTAAAAAAAAAAAAAAAAAAAAGGAACAAAAACTAAGCAGCTTTGAAAAGTCTGATTTATCTTTCATTCCTTTAGAGGAGTTCATCAGGGAGGTCTGTCTGTTCTCCTAATCCTGAGATCCTTGCTGGGAGCAGGTGCCAACCCCACCCCAGAGCGTTTCTCCTAAAGCCTGGCTCTTCTTCCCTAACTGAGATCTTCCTTTGGATGCACTTCAGCTCATTATTTTCACCTCAACCCCAGCAGGTGAGAAAAGCAGCTTCTCTTTTGCAGCAGTCACTTACGGCCAGCCACGGGGAGGGAAATACTCTACCTGGACCCCTAAAATCCCAAAGATAATGAAGAAAGCACAGCAGATGAGAACAATATTCCCGATAGGCCTCAAGGAGGAGATCAAGGTTTCCACCACCAGCTTCAGACCTGGGGCTCTGCTGATGACTCTGGAAAAAAACGACAAGACAACAAAGCTTTTAATTGTCCTGTGATCACCCAGCTGCTTCTCCTCTGCTCTCTGAAGCTGGCACAACCCTCCTCTACCTGCAGGCAGCGCTCAGAGACAATCACGGACTTCTTCAGACAACCAGAACGTTCCCAGTCACATCAGATGGAATTCAAACAGTGAGAGCTGGGCAGGGTGAGGAGGGGAGACTCCCTGTGGGCAGGATATCACTGAGTTCCCACTTGTGGGGTGTTTGTACCTCGGTCCAGAGGGGTGATCCCGCAAGGGCTCTGATCCCAGCACAGGGACACAGGCAGGACCCTCCTTCCTCTCCCAACATGTGAACAGCTTCCCGGCAGGACTAGAGAGCACGTCTGGTGCACCTTCTGCAGTAATGGCCACGACTACAACTTTCCAAACAAAGTAATTCCAATTTGTTTCCTAATTAGCTCCTGAACTGGCTCGTAGCTCACAGGAGCCTGTGATCAACAGCTCCACAGCCAAAGGGTCAATCCTGTTGGGAAGCAGCTTCCTGGTGTGCTCTGAGGCAGGTTTTGGGTGTTAGGAAGAACAGGAGTGTTGCTTTCCTGGAGGAGGGTGTGAGGAATTCACTGCTCTCCCCTGGGATGTGTGAGCGGAACCAGCCCAAGCCAAGCTTTCCTGGGAAGGGCCAGGTGGGAGTTTTGCCTGGAGAACATCAAAGTTGTTTTTAGGAGGGGCTTGTGCAGGGTGAGTCCCTGCAGGGAGCTGCAGCTCACACGGATAGTGATGCCTTGTGCCTGCCAAGCCCAGAGAAAAGAGCTTTGTGCTGCAGCATTTCTACAGGGTCTTGTTTGAGAGAAATCATGTGGAGACTGAACTGCACCTCCAAAGTGTTAGGAATGGTCCCTAGAGTCATCCCATGCCGTGGTGAGAGGTGATGAATTCCTTTCTATTCATAGGATCTGGCCTAGTTATTCTCAAAGACCAATTCCCTCCTTCCCCCTTCCCTTTCCTGATGAACTGCCTGTGCCCTCAATTCTGTTCCCACTTATGTGGGTCACACAGGGCGACTTGTCCAGGCTGTCCTGGGGACCCTGGTGCCACCAGCAGAACAGAGAGGAGCCAGAAACACTGGTTTACCTGTCACTTAGGTGACACAGCGCATAAAGAGCTGTTCTTGAGGTCTAAAAGACTCCCTATCACTCTCACAAGCACGGCTTCATCCCAGAAAGTTCACAGGTTTTTGGAGGTGACTGTCTCATTCCCCGGAAATTTCAGTAAAAAATGGCTCCTGTTTCTTGCCAAGCAGGATGAAACCACAACAGGAGCTGACACAAATCCCCCTCAAAGCATCATCACTCTTTGTTATTGCATAATCATAACCAAAATACAAATTATCTTTACTCCTGTTCCCAAATACTGGAAGCTCTGCCCTCCTCTGCCTCGCTGAGGGAGGAGCTGCTTTGCAGGGATGTTTGGCAGGCTCGGGAGAGCAGGGAAGATGCTGGAGCTTATCAAATCCTCATCAGCACCTGCTCAACTGCAAATCCCTCTCTGCTGGGGAATGCCTGGGAGGTTGTGCAGCTGAAGAAGGAGCCAGAGTGATTTGGAAAGGGCTGATAAAAACGCAGTGTGGAGGAGGCACTGACTGCACTCACAGGAGTTATGACACCACCTCTCACTCCAAACTCCAGCCGCTCGTATCCAAGCTGGAGAAGATGAATTGGAATTCATTTCACTGTTTTCAAACAGTTTCTCACTGAGTTTAGAGCTCCCCAAAGATGCTCCTACCCGTGTTGTATTTCAGTTTCTCATGTTATTAAGCAAGACCTTGCACATTTCCCAAACTCTCTGATTTATGAGCACATACCGGAGAGGTCTCAGGGTCCGCAGAAGCCTCAACACACGAAGGACTCCCAGGATTTTGGCTCCTCCCGCTGATGCCATGGACACAATGATGTCAATGATGGATACAAAGACCAGGACTCCATCCAGGACGTTCCAGCTGCTCTGCAGGTAGGTGTTTTCCCCAGAGAAAAAGCCAAGGGCTACCACCTGCAGCCAGGAGAAGGGAGACATTGAAATCTTCACCCAGGTCGTAACTCTGTCACGGTCTGCTCGTTGCCATGGGATGGAGCTCTAATTACCTTAACCATCATTTCAGCCACGAAGATGGCAGTGAAGATGTAATTAGAGACACTCAGGAATATCCTTTCCTGGAAAACACAGAACAATGAAGAGAGGCAAGTTAGAAACCCAACATTTATCTTGCAGGCTCTGGTCCTGAGGAGATGAAGACCTGGATCGTGGAAGGAGGAAGGAAATGCCTCTCACCGTGCTCAGGGGGTCGATGTCTGGTCTCTCCAGAGCTATGGTGATGCAGTTGAGGAAGATAAAGACCAGCACCACGTGGTCAAACATTTTGTGGGCAATGACCTTCTGGCACATCACTCGGAACCTGCAGGAAGGTGGGACAAACAGATCCTTCAGAAGTTTGGGGTAGGAATAGGCTCCTCCCCAAAAGCCTTCTGCAGCTGTGCCACCAGCACCAGCCCAGGTGGTGAGGCAGCATCTCCTCAAGCCTTGGCCATGATTATCATTAATTATTAATCGTTATTAATGCTGGCTAAACCACTGACAGCAATGGAGGGAACCACACAGTCCTGCCCACACCGAACTGAAAAAGTTACCTGAAAATCAGGGACTGGATTTCTGAAGCTCTGAAGGATTTTTCCCAGGGGGAGGCTCGCTAGGAATGCAGTATTCCATCACCTCAAACACCTGCTGGGCTGGAATTCCACTGGAATTTCTTACCTGTTCTGTGGGGAAAACAAGTAGAGGGACCAGTCCTCGTGAGTCTTGCACCACCGGGGTTTGTAGGGCTCCAGGGCTTTGCGGATCCGGTAGCAATAGCTCTGGATGAAAAAGAAGAAACACCTTTTCTTCCTCTTTTATTTTCCTGCCTCTCCAACTTTCACAGTGTTTTTTGTGGAAGGAGGGGGCAGTAAATGGCTTTTCATTGTGTCTGTGGGCAGCCACAGCTTTTGAGACACAGCTCTGGTGGCCGTTGTCACATTTGTTCAAGAAAATAAGGAGGAAAGGGGTGGGAAAAGGGGAGCGATGAACATGACAAAGCAAGGCCTCTGGGCAGATGTAATTTTGAGATACAGATTTGTGCCAAACCCAAACAGGCCTCAAACAACCCAAAAGTTAAGTGGAAAACATTTCTTTTTAGGCTTTCAAGCTTTCATGACACCAAACAGCTCCTGTGAGTAAAGCCATTCACCTGTTGTATCTACAGCTCATTTTTGGAGGCATCCTAGGCCAGTGGGACAATCCCAATCAGCCCAAAAATGAGACATTTTTGGAAAAAAAGGAAGTTTTACCTCACGGGACATGACTGCAATGTCACAGCCCAAAAAAGATCTCTTAAAAAAGGGATCTTTCAGGAACTGAAGACCCACCCCTTGGCTCGGGATCTCTGTTCCCTACACCAAGCCACGAGGTGAGGACGCGTTTCCACCCCAGATTTTCAGCCACCCTTCCCAGGAATGGAAAAGCCACTTAAAACACGAGCACCCAACTCCCGCAGGACTCACATCCTCCATGTCATCCTCGTAGTCCAGGGCATCCTCCTTGTGGCCGTCCACCCTCAGGAAGAACTCTCCGGGGCCGTGGCCCATCTTGCCGTTGCAGTCGTGGAACTCTGCGGGCAGCAGGGCCGCGGGGCCGAGGCCGAGCTGGCGCACGGAGGGCACCCGGAGCAGCTCGGGCAGCTCCAGGGAGCCGCGGTAATCCAGGGATTCCGCCCGGCGGGGCAGCGAGGGCCGGCTGAGCGTGCTGGACTTGGCGTCGTCCGAGTCGTCGTCCGTGCTGCCTTTTCCCTCTCCGGACAGCAGGGACTCCCGTTCTCCCGACTGGTTCTTCTTCTTGAGGCTCGGGGCCCTGCCCAGGCTGTTCCAGCTCGAGCGGCGGCTGCCCCAGTTGCTGCCGGTGCCCCAGTTGGCGCAGGGGGAGCTGCGAAGGCTGGACTGGGAGAGGAGCAGACGCGGGAGGGGTGGTTTGCAGGAGGAAGCCAAAGGATTGGGGCGTTTTGCCCAGATTGGTGAAAGTCGGGTCCTCCCCTCCCCGCTTTTCGCACCGCTCCGATTCCAGCCTTGGGATGGGAGCAGCCGGCCAAGGCCACACTGAAGGTGCTCCTGGAGTACACCTGGAGCACAACCACCAACCCTCTGTCCTGGCAACATCAACTCTCCATAAAAAACGAACCCAAAGACACCAATAAGTGGCATTTTGCTGAACTGATGTTTTCTTTCCTCACTTTCGAGTGGTTTCAGCTCACAACCTCCCTCCCTTCCAAAGGGAACCCGAGTCACCCAAGCTCCTGGTGGGAATTGTGCCCCTATTTCCGTTACTTCCCTTCCATTTGCTGGGTGAGGACGTGGAGGGAATGTTTCTCCTACACAAGTTTCAGTGTGTGTCGGAGCACTCGGGCAGGTACCAGGTAATCCCCAGGATGAGAGAGCTTAAGGTCAGCGCAGAAAAGCCAGGAGGAAAACTCCCTTTTCCCTCCACGGCTTCCTCCCAGCACAAATCAAGGCAAACTGCCTTCCTCCTCCTCCTCAGAGCCGGCCAGCTCTCCCCTGACTGCTTCATCTGCCTTGGGCTGGTGGCACTGCCGCGCTCCCCGGGAAAGGATTGGAAGGACGAACATCCCTCTCCAGCAGCTCACAATCCCATGAAAGCCCAAGGCAAACAGCAGTCATCTCCGTTTTCTTTTCAAAGGCATTAGGTTGACTAAGCAGCTTAGCAAGGGGGATGGTGGCTGTGCCTCGGCGTGAGGAGCCTTCACGGTCTGCTGCCTTGATTTGAACATGATCCCGCAGTTATGGAGCGGAGGAGTGGGACGGATGAACAGCGGCAGAAATCCACTTTGCCTGGTGCCTCTGCTCCCTGTTTGCACAGCGCTGCCCTCCCGCCCCCCTGCTGCGGGCACAGCCGCCAGAGCAGCAGCTCCAGCCAGATCCTGGTGCAGTCCAGCAGCTCATCCCTTGTTCCCTCTACTTCCCTCCAACAGGGCTGCTGGACCAGAGCTCAAGGGAAAATGCTTCATCCCCCTGACACAGCGTAAATTGAAGGTACAAGCCTAAAACACCGGGGGGAAACAGGTCTCATCCTCACAGGAACACCTGGCAGCTTCTCCAAGACATCCCAAATGGCCAGTGTGGCTGGAAAAGATTCCTGCTCCTCCTCTGAGGGGGTCGGTGGGGTCAATATGAACTTATGCCTTCTCTAGGGTTATGTCTCTCCCCTGAGAGAGTTTGGAGAGGGCTTCCAGCGAGGCACCAGGCAGGAAAAGGCTGAATCCCGGTACACCCCTGTTTTCTCTTTTCACACTCACTGTCCTTGGGTGTTCTGTTGTCACGGCCCAGCCCCAGCACTGCTCACCCTGACTCTGTTCCCCTCCCGCCTTTCCACACATTTCCCACCTTTCCACACATTTCCCACCTCCATCACCCTCCTTTTTATTTTCCAGCAACGTCTGTCACAAACGTCTCACACGACCCTGAGCTGAGCTCAGTTGGTGCTGATAACACCAAACTTGTGGGATCAATCCCTGTAAGGGCCGTTCTCTTGATCCTTGTGGCTCCCTTCCACCCCAGAACATCCCATGACCTGGAAACAAAGACCTGAGACCCCGTGCTCTGTGTCACTGAGGGGGACTTGCTGGCCACCAGAACCTACCAAGGACTTCTGGTCGTAGCCCGTGGGGTCCAGCGAGGCGTTGCTGCCTCTCCTCGAGTCCCCGAGGGCGTGCAGGGAGTCCAGGTGTGGGGAGCACTTTGGGGTGGGCATCGGGGTGGCCGCCGTGCGCATGATGATGGGCGGGGGCATGGCCCCCCTGCCCTCCAGGTGCCCGTTGGGGGTGACAGCCAGGGAGTACATCTTCATCTCTGCACAGGAGGGGACAGAGGACACGTGAGGGGACACGGCTCCGGGGGACCTCCAGGAGCTCTGCCAAATGGAGCTGTGGGCAGTAAGATCCCCCCCCGCAGCATTGAAAGGCATCGGGTGAATGTTACCACCTCTTAAGGGGCCTTTGGGAACTCAGTGCCCTTTAAAGGAATCATGGAATTATAGAATGGCTTGGCTCGGAAGGGACCTTGAAGATCATCTCATCCCATCTCATCCCATCTCCTCAGTCCAAACCCCCTTGCACGGGCAGGGATGCCACTCACTAGATCAGGTTGCTCCAAGCCCCTGGAGCCTTGAGCACTTCCAGGAAGTTTTGCTCTCTGTTCCTCAGGATTTAGAGAGTGGAATTACAGTTTTGGGGCTGGCAGAGACTTTCCAGGCTGAATTCCACCTAGGAAGTTCACCTCCTGTCCGTGTTGTGCAGAGCTGCACAGGGATTTTTATGACTTTGCGATGTGCCCGAAGTTCCCACACAGGGAAGGCACTCAGCAAACACTGGGGACAGGAAATGGAAGCTGCTTTTACACCCCCGCCCATAACACAGAAATCCAATGGCACAGCACTGTGGCAATCCCAAAACTCCACTATTTTAGCTGTATGGAAAGAACAGGCTGCAAAACCCAGCGTTTCCACTTAACCGAACCAGACCTAACACCCCCAGCCCTGTGGGGTCCTGTAAGGGAACCAAAGGCTGGTGTCAAACCCCAGACTGGACCTGAACTAATTCCTGTTTTACTGGGCTGAGTGGATCCTGGCTTCCTATCAGAAATCAACTGATATTTCAGAACCAGCCTTAGGAGGGGGAAGGATCAGCAGGGAAGCAGTTTGGGTCTGCGGGGAGAAATCCAAGTGAGCGCCTTACCCCTGCTCTGTTTGTTCCACTGGGGGCTCGTGCGATAAAATTCGCTTTAATTGGATCTGTTCAGCTGCTCCTTTGTGCACAGATCCCTGATCTGCACCCCAGAAATCCATGGGGACACTGTCATTCACCTCAAGGGTGGACATTTCAGCTAAAATTTGCTGATCTGCCATACACATCCCTGTTACACACCGGGAGCTTTGCACTGGAATTGTTAAAACCTCTTTGCTGTTGAGTCACCAACTGGCCCCTCTGAGGCTCATGGGGACACACAACCACCCCTGGACTCAGACTGACAGCACGTTCAGCCCTGTTTTCTCTTTCTGTGTCACCTGAGCAGAGATATTGTCTATAATAGATATAGACAATATCTATTTCCCCCCGAAATCTCTCATCATTTGAAGCTGGTGCAGATTTGGTGCTGTGGGCTCCTTCCCAACCACTTGCAAGGGACATTTGATCACTTGGCGTTAGGGATTTGCTGCTTCATCTCCAGACTGAGCAGCTCCACCACCTCCTTGTGATCCAGCTCTGCCTCAGCTTCCCCAACAAACGATTCTGCCCCTTCCTCAGCTGAATTCCATCTGCTCCCCACAATCAACATTTGCTCTCCTGAAACAAACCCTGGTTTAGAAGCATTTGGAGGGATCTTAACAGAGCCCAAGCTGGGAATCAAAGGAAGCAGGAACTAAAGTGGCTCCTGTTTACCATCATTCACTGCTAAAATGTGTGATCCCTTCTCGCCACCCCTCTGGCTGCAAAGTGAAGGCTGTCACCTACAATTCCATGTTTTGGGTACACCAGCACAGTGTGGGCCTTCCCTCGGATCGATTGCCAGGCCCTCCCAGAACACAAATGAGCAGCAACATTTTCCATCCATCAAACCTCACCCAAATGCATTTTGTGTGGGAAACCAAAAGGCACAGATGAGAACATGATTGATTGGAAAAGCTGCCGAGAAGTTGGGTGAGAACATTGCTGTCAGCAAAGCTCTCCGTGGTAATGGTACGGGAGGAAGGCTGAGACGCAGCTAAAAATTTCTTGGGGAAGTTTAAATTAGAACAACATCTGTCTAAAGGAAATATCAGTGCTCATTTAGCTTCCCCGTCACTTTGCAGAGCTGCTCTGGTGACTTAGCCATCAGATTAATTGCCACATAAACCGGCTTCTTCCACTTTCTGTGGGAAGATATGGAAGCGGAGTTGGAGCTCCCAGATTCCCAGGAAAACGCAGAGACCAAACCCCACCTGTTGCTCGGAGGTCTTTCAGCTTCTCAAACTCATCCTCGAAGTTGGCAGATGTCCTGTCCTCATCTGTGTCTGACCTGTTGGCATCTCCCTGCAGAGAGAAGGAGGGTAATTAACAGACCCAATTAATAGGGGTTCCTCAGCAGCTCAGAGCTGCCTCTGCTGCCCGTGGTTGGTTTAAGCCAAATTCCCTCTGGAATGATCCCAGGCAAGTCCCTCCTCCTTGTTTTCACTCATTTGGGAACTGGGACAGAGAGGATGGTGCTGTGGCTGTCACAATGTCCCTGCCGTGTCGCTGTGCTTCCTACACTGCTCCAGCCTCCTGGAAGAGCAAATCCCAGGGGAAAACATCCCAGAGCAGCTGGAATTGCAGGAATGACTGAAAAACCTGGCATGGTGGGGTTCCTTGTTTGCATTCTCCGTGATCCCAGCTGAAAGCGCTTCGGGTTTGATGTCAAAGGATGCCAGAGGATTTTAATTCTGTATTTGACAGCACTTTAAGTTTGACTTAGATCTGGAAACCCTGATTTGCTCCCTCCGTGCTGGCTGGGAACAGATTGTTTTGGGAAATCTCTTGGCAACCTGAGGCAGAGGGAACGAGGTCAGTCTGCCTGGTAGCCCTGCACCATCTCAGGACAGGAACAGCCACCCTCACCCTGCCTTTCCTCCTGGGAGTCCAGCTCATTCTCCCTTTTGTACATATCTGCTGCCAAAAATGATCAGCCTGGGACAGAGGAGCTGTCCTCAGGTTCTCCTTGCTGGGGGAGAGATTCCAGCAGAATGTCAGCAGGACTCCGGCTGGATTCCTCAGGACTGCAGAAATCTGTGCAAATTGATAGCAAATGGTTGGTTTAAAGAGCTGATCCCAGAAAAAGGAGCACAGTTCCTTGCCTGGTGCCTGAACAAATCCCCACGGCTTCCAGAGACAAGGTGCTGAAGTGGCAGGGAACTTCATTTTGCCTGTGATTTATTGCACAGCGCTGCAGCCAGGATGACTGAAAGGCTCGAGCTCCCTGATTCATCTTCTCTGTTCCAGAGCAGAACCACCGGTGCAGAGTGGATGAAAGATGTGCACAATTTTGGAAGGTTTGTCTGCCCTCCCAGAGCAGCTCCGAGGGAGATTTCAAAGTGACATGGGAACAGTGTAAGCACAAATATGCAATTATGGCCCTGTTTGAGGTCTGGCTACTTGTGCTAAGCACAAATGTACTAAAAATGGGTTTGTGGCCATTTAAGTCTGTTCTCTTCTAGGAAAACTCCTGGCAAACTTGCTCCAGAGGGAGAGCAGGACCTGGGATCAGGCTGAGAGCCTGTGCTGTGGTTCACAGGACAATTTTTAGCATCCTTGCTGAAATGCTGCTGATGGTTCTGAGTTGAGAGCAGCTCTCAGCTGCACAAATCTCCCAGGAGTCCCTCTCCAGATAAATAAAAGAAATACCTGAGCAAACGGAGGAGAAATTCTCCTCAGAGACTCCTGTGACTGCTCAGAACAGCCCCTGTCAGAGGGCAAAGTCAAAGAGGTCAAAACAAGAATTCTGCCACATTCCCGAGGCAGCAACAGAACCAGGGACGACAAAAGAAAACCCAGCTCCACTGAGAATTCTTCTTTGGTTTGCAACCAAAGCAGCCTGGTCTGGTGGAAGGTTCCCTGCCCACAGCAGGGGGTTGGAACCAGGCCTTTAAAGTCCCTTCCAACCCGAACCACTCCAGGATTCCATGATTTCTCAGCGCAAGGCTCGAGAAGAGCCCTGGCAGCTGAAAATCAGCCCTGGGAAGGGTTTTCTGTAATTCCTCTCCCTGAGACAAGCGCCAAGCCCACAGGCCCGATGTCAGGTTTGATAATAAATGGGAGTGGAGAGCACAATGCGCCCTGCAAATGTCGTGCCTGTGGTTGCTGGCCTTTGGGGAGGCAGCGTGGGGGGAATAAGCCAGGCTTGGAAAAGCAGAGCTTACACACATTTAAATCCTGGTGCATAACAGCTCTGAAAGGAGCCATTAGGGCTGAGCAGGAAAACCACAGCCATTTGTCTGGAGGGGTAATCAGGCACTCAGAGAGTTCTGCCCGGCTCTGGCTTCACATCAGCAGAAGGTTCAACCTCCCGGAGGGCAGGAGAGGAACGGGATCTGTTCCCTGCAAAGCTCCCTGCGGGCTGCCAGGCTGCTGAGCAGAGAAAACTTCTGCCTTAAAGCATCATCCTAAATATCTGAGGATTTCACGTTAGGAACCTGGAAATGGCTTTTGAACAGCTGTGCTCGTGGCCCTAAAAATCCCAGGAGGGACAGAGTTCCAAGGAGAGGCCTGGAGTCAGAGCCAGGTCTCATCCTGCCTGGGCCCCAGGACTAGGACTGGCTGGAACGTGTGGAATTACAGAATGTACAGTCATGTATAGCACATAGTCCTTTGTCCACCTCTGGAATGATGCTATTCCATGAAAAACAGGCCAGAAAGGGGTAAATATCCCATTGTGAGCACTTCCACGCAGGTGGCTTCATGAGGGGAAAGTCCTGCTTAGCAACCCTGATTTCCTTTCAGGACAAGGTAACCACCCCTTTTCAAGGGAAGCCAGTTGATTTAATCTTTTTGGGGTTTAGTAAAACTTTTAAATATACTGAAGGCCTGAGTTCACCACATAGAAACACAAACCACGGGATGCATGGGAGATTTGGTGAGATTAAGATTAATCCTAAATTATTTCTTCCAGATCACACAGCAAGCCATGCAGGAGATCAAAGCCCTGGTCCCCCAATTCCCATTCCACATCCAGTGGGCTTTAACTACAAAGATTGATTCAGGAGAGCTTCACATGCCCAGCCCAGCTCATCTGCACCTCAAGTTTAAATGCAGGGCTGCAAAGATTGATTCAGAAGAGCTTCACATGCCCAGCCCAGCTCATCTGCACCTCAAGTTTAAATGCAGGGCTGCAAAGATTGATTCAGAAGAGCTTCACATGCCCAGCCCAGCTCATCTGCACCTCAAGTTTAAATGCAGGGCTGCAAAGATTGATTCAGAAGAGCTTCACATGCCCAGCACAGATCATCTGCACCCTTAAGTTCCAATTTCGGGCCGACTGCACGGGTAGATGTTTTCCCTGACATGGCTCATCCCCACACGTGTGTGTCGGTTCCCTGCCCCTCCCTCTGCCTGGACCCCTCACCTCCGCCTGGAATCCTTCCACCAGGATGGCCACCAGGAGGTTGAAGAGCACGTAATTGCCGAAGGTCATCAGGGCCACGAAGTAGAGGGCGGCCCACGAGGAGGTGGAGGCCATCCCGTTGTACAGCACCACGTTCCAGTCCTCCTGCGTGAGGATCTGCGGGGAAAGGGAAGGGGAAGACCCTTGGCAACTCCACTCCTCTGTGCGCAGCAGCTGCACTGAAATCCTGCCATCTTCCCTCTCCTTCTGACCTTTCCTGAGCGAAACCACTCGCAGGTCTCATGAGATGAGACAGCAGAAATTGCCTTTATTTAGGTCTTTGCATGTGATTCCGGATCACATTGTAGAAACGTCCCTTATTTAGATCTTTGCACCTCTCCTGGCCAAGCCTCCCGTCCCTGCAGGAAGGTCTGGCACTCCCCTTCCCAGAGTGGACTGGTTCAGATCCCAGGTATCCAAATGTGAAGGATGCACTGTCCTTATCTCATTATTTCGTGGAGGAATTGCCTCCTCTGATAACCATCAGCAGATAACAGACCTGAGGCCACAGATCTTGTCTCCTTTCAGGCTGCTCTTTAGAAGGCAACTGGAGCTGAAGGGAAGGGTAAGGGACAGGATATTTAATGAGGTAAATGACATTGGGTGGCTCCTGAAACTCAGGGAAGCAAAGTGTTTTCCTTTAGGTAAAAAAATGGGGCAAAAAAAATACCATCACTGCCAAGCCTTGCTCTGAGGGATCTTCCTCAGGGATTTCCACTCTCCAGCCTCCCTGGAGCTCAAAAATCCTGGAGGCCTTAGAAAAATGGATGACAGGCTCATGTTCCACATTAATTCTTGCAATGAAAATGGCCTCAAACCCCCTGAACCAAGGTGGCTTTGGGGACAGCAGTGCTGCACTGAGTCATGCTGCTCAATAACCTTCCTGGGACACAGGGCTGAGCCCTCGTGCTCCGTGCCAGCTGCATTTCCCAAGGGATTGGTAGGAGAAATGCAGCAATCTGTGTGTTGGGAAGGGAAAAATGGGAACCTCTGAGGCTGGGGCTGATTTGTCCTTGCTCCTTTGTAAGAATTTATATCCACAGTGAAGGCTCTGGACTGGTTTCCACCTCGAGTGATGCCGTACTGAGCACCTACTCTGCCTTTACAAACTTTATCTCCACTTGTTGCACTCCAATTCTAAAGCCTGAGCTTTGAAACACAAAAGTCTAATCTTTATGTTTAAAATACCCTTGAAATAGCAGCTGATTCCTCTGCTGTGGGACCTGCCAGGAATTTCAGGCACAAACCAGAACCTGGCTGCAGAGGAAACACAACTTTTTATATCAAGGCTTTGCCAGCACCTCCAGCTCTGATTTGTGAGGGGATTTGTCACTCCCAGTTACACAGAATGGTTTGCAAAAGGCATTTCTGGGGCAGTGAAGGAGACAGATCTGCAGAGTAGGAACAGGATGGGCAGCAGGAAGGAAAATAAGGATGAATTCCCTCCTTAGACGTTCCTTTTAGTGGTAAGAGATATGGACAGTGCTGATTTTGAGCAGATTCCTTCCCCATCAGGGCTTTTAGACCCCGAAACACCATCTCTGCCCTAATAACTCTACAGTGCTGCTTCACTCCAAGTCTAACACCTCCTGGAAGACTTTTGTGCAATGAAAACTCCTCGTGTTCCCCCTTAAAACATCCCTGAGGATCCCAGAGCGTACCTGGAACACGGTCACAATGGCCCAGAGTAAGGAATCAAAATTCTTCCTGTCTGGAACTGTGTCTCCCGTGTCGGTTTTCAGGCTGAACTTGCATCCAAAAAGGTGCATGCCAAGGATGCTGGAGCGGGGAAAGAGGGAGATGGGAGAAACATGTGGGTGAAATGCAGCTGCAGGGAGGATTGTAGGGGTTTTATGGATACTCTTCCACTCAGTGTTTTTTTTGACCCTGCAATTTGGTTCTCCTGCCTCATGTTTCGTTCCAGTTGTCTGCGCTGAAGGCAAATCCAGGATTTCCTTTGTCTGGAAAAATGACAAACCACGTTGCCAGCTCCCTGGTTTCCAAGCAAAGGATCCTGAGGGGCATTAGGGGGTCAAACAGACAGAAATCTTGGGGTCTGCACAACTTCCATCCCAAATCTACCACTGGTAGGGTCCAGTCAGTGACAGGCACAGCTCAGGATCCTCTGAGGGGCAATTATTGCCCGTTTGTGTTCTTCATTGACCTCTGGAATGATGGTATTCCGTGAATTTCCAGGTATTTCCCCTGGAAAAGGGGTAAACATCCCGTTGTGAGCACTTCCCCCACACAGGTGGCGTGTCCCTGTCCCCACCCGCACACCCCTTCAGCGGAGCAACGCCTCGAGGAAGGGCTGCAGCATGAAGAAGTACCTGAAGATGAAGATGAAGAGCATGAGCAGCATGCAGAAGGTGGCCACGTTGTCCATGGTCTTCATGAGCACCACGAGCTGGCGGCGCAGGGCGGGCATGAACCGCACCAGCTTCAGCACGCGGAGCAGCCGGAACGTCCGGAGCACGGACAGGCCCCCGTCCGACTGCCCGATGATCTCCCAGACACTGCGGGCACATGGGGACACCCGCTAGGACCAGCTCTGCTCCGGGGGAGCTGCTTCCCTCCAGGAATCGCCCCTTTGCCTGCTCCTCTCCTGCTTCTGGAGAAGCGCCTTCGCTCCCCAGCTGTGCGGTCGCGCCTCTCGCGGCACGACATCTCCTTGACGGCTGCTTTTGATTTAAATTCCCTCCTCAACTCACTTTTTTTCTGGGGTTCTCCATGTCTCCTGCTAGGCTGCACCACTACAATAACGTGGATCACAATTTTGCCCCAGGAATACCCATTCCGGTGACACGGGAATATCAGCACAGCTCTACTCATTAAAACAAAGCATTTTTCTTCCAACACCTCTTAAGAGAATTAGGGGAACAAATACCACTTAAAGTCAGTAGGATCGATAGTTTTATGTCTCTTGAGGTATTTATCTCCCTTTGGAACATCCAGAGGGATGTTTTTGGGGGATTTGGTTTGATCAGGCCACACTGCGACCTTTGTTCTGAACCCTGAGTGCTCCTCCCTCGTCTGAATCAAAGGGATGTGCCAAGGGCACTTTCCTGGTTTACATCTCTGCATCCCTGGAATTCTTTCCCCCAAACTATTGATTGAGGGGTGATCAGAAAGGACCCCAGCACAGGGGTGTGGCTCCCGTGACGTGGCACCCCCAGTGTAGGCTGGGACAGTGTCCTCTGGAGAGCACAGTGGAACAGGGCCCTCCCTTCCCCTCCTGCCTGCCCAATTCCAGCCCAGCTGGGATAGTTTGGGAGAGGGAGGACATGCTGTTGGGATATGGACTCTCACAGTACTCCTTTCCCAGGGCCAGCCATGCTGCACTTCAGTGGAAAATCCACCCCAGTGCCAGATGTGTGGCATAAACAGACTTTGCTCTCCAGCTGCCAGGTCAATTTACTTTGGACAGCTCTCCCACAGACAGGATTCCGAAAGGCCAGCACAACTACAGCACATCCCAACCCTGAATTAACACATGGAACGTCATCCCTGATCCCCATCCCACTCCCCAGCCTGGCTGAGCCCTCAGCAGAAAAGCCATGGTGGGGAAAGGACCGACAGTGACCTGATGACCACGATGATCCCGTCGAAGATGTTGTAGGGGTTCTTGATGTAGCCAAAGATTCCAAAGGCCAGGAGTTTCAGGAGCATCTCCAGGGCAAACATGCTGGTGAAGACGATGTTGCTGATCTCCAAGGCGTTGGTCAGCTCGTCTGGCTACAGGCAGAAAGGCAAGGTGGTCAGAGAAAACGGAAAAGGCCGGAACGTGCCTCCCGCTGGGATTTGTGCTCCTTCTGGAAAGCCATGGAGAAAGAGAAATGTCTGAGGGAACAGCAGATAAACCTCATGGAGAGTCCCTGTGAGTTTTACTGGAATCACAGGATCCCAGCCCAGGTCTGGAGCAGCTGGAGAACACCTGTGCCCAATCCAAAACAATTCAAGCTACGCAAAGGAGAGGGTTTTGTTCACTGTTCCAAAATGGAATCATCCAGAGCACGGCTGGAATGACTTATCTGCCTGGATTCCCATGGATCAGTCTGCGTGTACTGCACTAACTCCAGCAGAACTTTATGGATGCTGCTATAGCCAAACCAGGAATACTGGTTTGGATACAGGAATATCTGCACAGCTCTATTCGTTAAAACAAAGCATTTTTCTTCCAGGCATTTCCAAAGCGAATTAGGAAAAAAAGACCACTTCAGGTCAGTGGGATCAATAGTTTTATGTCTCTTGAGGTATTTGTCTCCCTTTGGAAATTGTCCCCAAACCCCCCAAATGGTCTTTCCTAAAACCAGCAGATTTTAAGTGACAGCAGCAACTGCCCTGAGTGCCAGGATTCCAGCCAGGATCAGCGTTGCTTTCTCCGAGTGTACAAGACTAAATACAGCTCAAATCCAAGATTTTTCCATGCCCCTCCTCTATCCCAGCACCACATTCCCTTGGGCTCCAACCTTGTGTCCAGGCAGAGCCAGAGACGTTCCATTCCTTTTCTGCCCAGTGCCAGGGCACCCAAAGGTGGCAGGGACGGATGGGAAAAGGTGGGACCGATTGGCTCACTCACTGGAGCTGCTCCTTCCAACAGCACCAGGCTCTGCAATGAGCATTTCTCGTTCCAGGCCTGCTCCTTTACAAGACAAAATGAGTATTTTTCATTTCCTTTTCCTCAGTGTAATAACACTGTCTGGGAAAAGGTGAGATTTTCATATCTGACTCATCTCCTGGACTGACAACAATTTCCTTTGTTCCCCATCCCTCGTTAGAGGGGGTGAAAAATTGGCTGGTTTTGGGGAGGTTGTTGCACTATTTGAGGCTCTAAGGAGAAACCACTGTAACACTGTGGCACCATCACGTTGAGCTCCACACTGCAAATCCAACCCCTGGCAGTGGAAGGAGAGGGTGAAAGAGTTAACTGGGATTCAGGAAGAGCCCACACATCCCCTCCAGCCCGGGGGCTGCTAATGAGCCATCACTCACTGCTAAATTACTCCCTGCAATCGTCTGTCTGCTGCTCACCCATTTATCCAGGGGGAAGAGCACTCAGAGCTCCTGGTTCTAATCCATACACTCTTAACTGCCACGGGATACTGGGAGAAGGACTGGGAAATTTTCAGTTCTTTAGTCTCCAGCCAGCACCTGAGCAGCAGGGCCCGATTCCCTCACATCAGGCAGAGCTCATCCATCCTATTCCTTTCCCTCGCGATGCCAAAATAACCCGGAGAGAGGCAGACAAAACCCCCAGCTGAGGCTCAGGGCTGCTCTGTGATGGAATTTAACCAGCTCTCCACAGAGACTGATCCTAAAATAGCCCTGCAGGCTCCCAGGCTGTCCTGCTCCAAGCCACAGTGGTGACAGGACACCGCGCTGGCAGCGTCCCCGAGCTCCTTGTCAGGACCTGGCACATTCAGGGTCCCCCCGGGCGGGGTTGGACGAGGGAATTCTTGACAAGGAGCAAAATAACTCATTAAAGTCTCGTGTCCCTGCAGGCACAGACTGAGAGCTCCTGGAACAGGGTGTTGGTGGCAGGCTGAGGAGGGCTGAGGCTGGGAAATTAAAGGCAGTCATCAGGAATCACACAGAATCCCAGGATCACTGAGGTCAGAAAAGAGTCCCCAGGACCATCAAGTCCAAGCTGTGCCCAATCCCCACCTTGTCCCCAGCCCAGAGCACTGAGTGCCACGTCCAGACATTCCTTGGAAACCTCCAGGGACGGGGGCTCCAAACCTCCCTGGGCACTTCCAAGGCCTGACCGCCCTTTCCGTGGGGAAATTTCTCCTGATGTCCAACCTGACCCTCCCCTGACACACCTTGAGACCATTCCCTCTCATCCCGTTGCTGACTGTCTGGGAGAAGAGGCCACCATCACCCTTGACAGGAATCTGCACCTTGCTGGGGTTGTTCTGTTTCCCCCGCTGTTTCCAATTATTTTTTTCCTGGGAAACATGGAAAACCTGCCCACTGCTATTCCCAGAACCTCGTCCTCTCCCACAGAGCAGCAGCCTCATGCACTAAAGGCAAACGTAGTGTGGAGTTCTCCAAGCTCCCCTCACTGCTGCCAAGAGTCACAATTTTATCAGGAAAATTTGGCTTCCTGGCGATCACTTCAAAATCCCTAATCCTGGAATGATGTGGATATAGAAACACAGAATGACTAAGGCTGGAAAAGACCTCGAATCATCACCAAAAAATTCAGTGTTGAGCCTGAAAAGCTGAACAACCCCAAAAACACCTCAGGCAAATAAAAGGAATGTGTACATCGTTATCCTTTAAAATCCCAAGTTTTCTAAGGCAAACCCAAGATTTGCCCGTGGCCTGTGGAGCACTGAGCCAATCCTGAATTCATTTCCCAATTCCCTTGGACAACCTGCGCCCTTTTTGCTTTGTCTCCAGCACCGTGACTTTCGCTTCCTATTGAAGTTCGGGAGAAAATCCGCAGCGATCTGTGAGGGGAGGGGAGAGAGGCCACGAGGGACGGGAGAGGACAAGGAGGTGGCCTGGAACGTCAGCAGCTGTGACCAGGAGCTGATCCAGCAGATTGGAGCTCGGGAGGACACCTGGGGAAGGTTGATGGACGGCTGACACTGCAAAACCTCACCTCAGGGATCTTCATTATCCTTTTGGGATCGTGTCTGGAGTGAGGCAGCGCTACAGCGATGACAGGGCCGGCTGTGAGCAGGGATGTTGGAGAGGGATCCTGCCGGGACACCAGGCAGGACTCGGACAAGGACGGATAGCCCTGAACGGCGGCCAAGCTGTGCTGGGAGCTTGGAGATTATTGGAGTGGAAGCTGAGGAGCAGATGAGCCAAGCATCCAAGCCTTCCAGTGTAATTACCTTCTCCTGACACCAACGGGAGCCCGGGAAACGGGGATATTTTTATTCCTTCTGAAATGGTTTATAGCTAGGAGCGCAAATTTCCCGCTTCTCTCGCTCCCTGCCGAGCAAAGATCCACGAGAAGGGTCAAGGAAGGGACACTCAAGATGGATTTGGCCATTCCCCCGGAGTCAGCCACTAGGAGCCACTGTTGTTTTCTGTCCGAATTAAAGCCAATCCCAGAGCAGGAATTTTTCCAGGAGTCTTTTTCTCCGGGTGCAACAAAGCGTTGCTTTGCTGAAAACAAAGCTTTTCATGGCAAGGATTATTTTCGTCCAACTTCCTGGCTGGGAGAAAACGAAATCGCAGCAACACTTCCAAATTGCTGCAATGTCTCCTTTTGACCTTCTCAGAACTGGAAACTTCAGGCTTTTGGTTCGGGAAGCGGTTGTAACACGAAATGCAGCTCGGATTGGGATGGGTAACAAAGCTTGGCAGCAAAACGAGGCACTTCCAAGAGAGTTGGTCTGAACTGGTGGTTTTTGCTTTTTGCCGATTTTTTCCTAAGCCTTAACGACTCTGACAGGGAAAATACCTGCCCACCATCGGGCTCCAAGCTGCACCAGGGAAAAATCCCTTTTCCAAACACAGAGAGGGAGAGCACGACCCCCCAGCAGCTCTGGGGATCTTTTGCTGCTGCAGTTACTGACCTTTACATCAGTCCAGGATTCCAGAGCCAAAAAGTGACCACAAGGCACTGCAGGAGGATCCAGAATGCACAGGAATCCCCAGAATATGGGAGAAGATTGGCAATGCTGGCATGAGGATCTCCCACTCTGGATGTGGAGGCTGGGATGGGAATGGCCGTGCTGGAAATTGTCACCAAAAACGAGCACAGAATGGTTTAACCCCAAGCCCCACTGGCAGCTCCCAGGGAAGGCTCAAAAAAAGTTCAGACCTGAGTCTAAACTTTATAAATTGAGATTCAAATCATCCTTGGGCTGCAGGATTAAGTTCCCCAATATTCAAGGAAAGGGCAGGAACTGTGTGGGATCAATTTGGAAGATTTCAGCATCCTTGAGTTTAAAGATCAAGCCTTGACTGCAGGCAAAACACGTCCCCCCTCTGCCCATCTTCAAGGCCATATTTACACTGCAGAATATTCCAGTGATTCCAAACCATGCTTTTATCAGGGACAAACCTCAAACAGTTAATTCCAGGTTCAGATAAGCAGACCAAAAAATCCTTTCCTAAGTAGTTTAGGCCTGAAAACCTCGGAAGCCCAGGCCCTTTCTGAGAATCTGCCACTTCTGGTTTTAGCAAGGCGCAGCACAGAGCCCAGAGCCTTCCTGGAACCACGGAATCCAGTAAAAGAGAAACCCACAATGGTCAAATTATCGATGGCTCCTCCAAGCAGAGAATGAAGGAGTGGAATGTGCAGCCTCAGATTCTCTTTGTGCACCTGAATTACCGCATATCTCCACGGTCTGCGATCTCTTCGTGCCTCTTTTTCCTCTCTCCCATCTTCTCCCTGCTCTCCTTTGATTGCTGCATCCACCAGCTGCTATTTTACATAATTTAGGCTCAATCCCAGCAGGACAACTGGGCACCTTTTTGCTCTGAAACCCGGTAGAAATAATCACACCCGCATCCCTCACAGCAGAAAAAATGGCTCTTCCACACCACCTCCCTCCTGCTGAGTGACCAGCGAAGTTTCCAGAGTAAAAGAAGTGTTTTCCTTCCGAAATCCCCCTCCAAAGCAGCTCAATTTTCCCTGAGCCGGGAGAGCCGAGAGCGGCAGAGCCCCGAGGAGCAGTAAACAACTCCAGAACATTGAGTCTCATAAACATCCTTTGCACTTGGGTTGTTTTTTCTCTAGTCCCGGGCCTAAAGCTGTCACTGGGGCTTGGAGCACTTGTTTATGCTGGCTTTTCTGCTTTACATTTTGCAGTTTGGCCCTCAGAGGCTCTGGCCAGGCACGGTAATGAGCTGTCAATCCCTGCTTGGCTCCCGGGCACTCCGTGTTTCCTCCCCTCACCTCATTTTTGGGCAATTAGAATTTTCCAATTACCAGGTGTTCCGTTGCAGCAGAGTTCACCTGTCTGCAGCTCCATGCCACGGAATTAAAATCCTTGGGGAATGCAGAGAGAGACAGGGAGAGGGGAGAAGGAATCCAGGGATCTTAAGGACCATCCAGCCCCACCTAGGGACACCTTCAGCGATCCCAGGGTGCTCCAAGCCCCATCCAAGCTGGCCTGGGACACTCCCAGGGATGGAGCAGCCACAGCGTCTCTGGGAAACCTGTGCCAGGGCCTCCCCACCCTCACAGGGAAAAATCTGAGCATTCCCTGGACAAGAAACAGGGAAGGAGGGAAGCTGTGACATCTCCCGAGCGGGGACTCAGTGCTCAGTTCCACGCGGAAGGGACAGGCTGCCCTCCACGCTGCAATCTGCTCGGTTTTATTTACAGCTGTGTCATTCCCATGCCTCTGAAGGAGGCCGGGAAAAGGTCCTTTTCCAGGGAGTTTCGGGAGCCAGGGGCTGGCAGCGGAAGCAGAGCTGTCAGGGGCTGTAAGTGACACCCCAGCAAAGATGAAGGCTACGTTCTGACCTTTATTCTTCTCTCCTCCTTCGCTTGTCAAAGATCAAACTGAGCAATTCTGATATTTCTGAGGTAAGTAAACAACCCAGCAAAGCAAACAAGCAGAAACCCCCGAGCGATTGACGACCTGGCTGCTTCCTCCTCTGCATTCCCTGCCCTCACAAAAGAACCAAACCCAAAAAACCCCAGGAATAATACAAGGGGGCTTTTCAACTCCTGCATTTGAAAATATCTCCCTTGTAAACCATTTGGATGAGGTTTATTTACTACAAGATTGGACTCTTCACGTCTTAAAATCAACTTCAAACCAGTTTAGTCAGTCCAGACCACAGGAATTGCCTTCCTTTATGTGACATAACTGCCTAAAAAAAGGGGTTGGGTGGTGTTTTCCCAGGCTCGTGAGCACAGTTCAAAGTTATTTCTGCTCTCTGGCCTTGGAAAGGGATCAGGGACTTGAACCAGGATATCCCAGCCCTGGAAATGGAGATATTTGCTATTTTGAGGTGCCACTGCCCCGAATTTAACAGCCAGACACAACCACAGCCTCTCAGAAGCACAAGTCCTGCTCAAGAAGGGTTTCTCTGTTATTAATGTCTCTCCTAAAAGTTGCAGCTTCAAGGAGTTTGTGCTTTCCACTGAAAAAAAAAAAAGTTTCGCTGAGAGATTTCCAAATGGGCTCTGCTTCAAAGCAGGCTGGAAACAGAAGGAAAAAGAGATCTCTTCCTCGTGCCTGCTGATGGATGTTCCCTCTCCGGGTTTGGAATTAAAAATGGGGAATTTATCCTCTCAGTCACCTCTGCTCTCAGGTTTTATGCCTCCCTCTAAATGGGATCCTTCACGTGGAGCGGTAACGCTTTAATTGAAGATAACTGATGGTAATTTTTCCTCCTTTCAATTGACCTACTTGATCTCCTAATGCTCTGCAGAATTCCTTTTAACTCTCTGCTCCACGGTTCATAATTCCATACCCAGGTGCAAAACTCTGCTCCTTCCTGGAGGAGGACACTGGGGGGATGGAGGAAGCGCTGAAACCCAGAGCCAGCAGAGTTCAGGTTCTCCAGCAGCGATCAGATTCCAAAGTCAGACACATTCCCTGGGATTTCTGTGCCAGTCCTTCAGGTTTGGATATTGGGAAGGAATTCTTCCCCATCAGGGTGGGGAGGCCCTGGCACAGATTCCCAGAGAAGCTGTGGCTGCCCCTGGATCCTTGGAAGTGTCCAAGGCCAGGTTGGACGGGGCTTGGAGTAACCTGGAATAGGGAAAGGTGTCCCTGGGGATGGTTCTGGATGAGCTTTAAGGTCCCTTCCAACCAATCCCATTCCAGGATTCTCTGTCTCCCAGCTGGGAGCATTTCCTCCAGAAGAATCCCTGGATGCCACATTTCCCTCTCCTGCAAGAAGAGCGAGAGAGCAGAATTTGTTCTCTGGGATAATCAACTCCTCCGTAGCTTCCTTCAGAAGCTTCCTGGGCAGAAGGCCCCGCGTGGCAGGACATATTTGTGGTATTACTTTCCCATTTCTCAGTTTCATTCAGCAAAATGCAATTTCATTTCCAGTGACATAAATGCCAAGCAGGATTAGATCAGTTGCTGCCTCCTGCAGCCTCTGGAGAACGGGACCTGGGCAATCTGAAATGTTATCAGCAGAACTGTTTGGAAAAGCAGGCCAATCAGCTGGATTATATCTGGACAGAGGATTACTTGGAGCGACAGATGGCTCAAAAATAAGCCTTCAAATGAAAAAAACCCACCCAAACCCTATAAAACAATGCCCCAAAGCAGGCCCGAAGTGCTCGGGTTCAGTTATTAAATAAGACGTCACCGCAGGAAGGGGCCAGCTCTCCAAACAAGCAGGGAATGTCTCCAGCAATGCCCCAGGAGCAGCTGGGAGAACTGGAATCTGCACACTGGTCGCACCTGTCGGGAACAAGAGGGGAAACGGGAATATGGCTGCACTGAGGCCAGGGAACGTCTCCTGTGCTGGCTGCAGGGATCACCCCCAGCAGAGCCTCAGGAGATGCTCTGGCACCTTCCCAGCATTCCAGAACCGGACCTGTTACTGGAGCCTTTTCCCTGGAAGCAGCAGCAGGTTTCTCTCCACTGCCATCCCACCCTGCATGGCCTTGGCTCCTTTAAAAGCCTCTGGCCAAAATCCAGGGAATTCATCCAGCCTGAATCATTCCCATCCATATGCTGAGGAGCCCTTCAAAAGCACCAGCGGATCTGCCAGGCGGGACATCTCGGAGCAGGGCCTGGGCTGACTCTCATCCAGGAAATTCGGCTTCTCCCTCGCCACAAAAAAATAACACTCACACAAGGAATTCAATCCCCACAGCTCCTGCCCACTGCAAAGCTGTTCCTGACCACGCTCTGCGCTCAAGTCAATAATTAATGGCCCCAAAATCATCAGCCCAATGCCTGAAATCAGCTTTGCTCAGCTGGTTAACCACAAAACGTTAATTTTTAAAAAACAATGCAGCATTCCTACTGATTTATGGTCCTTTTTTTATACATTAACAAATATATTTTTATATTTAGGCTGAAGAGATCTTGTACTGCATTAATTAGAAAGAAGAACGAGGCTCTACCTTTTCCTTTCAGGTGTGAACCGTGTCCTGGGATATGAAGAGCTGGAAGGTTTAAGATTGGGATACACTCAAAACCCACGGAATATTCTACAGCCCCTTGCAGGCAAAAAGGAACACAGAGACCCTGCCAGAAGGAATCTGCACAAGAAATGAGGGTTAATAATGGATTTTTCCTTGGAACCCGACAACTGCCCAGAGGTCCTGGATGCCCACCACAGGTGGCACCACGTCCACTGAAGGTGGCAGGACATGCATACAGAGAGAGTAAAGAACCATTTCCCAACTCTTTGATGCTACTTTAGCAATGATTCCATGCTCTTTATCCAGCTCCTGGCTCTCTGAAAGACCGGGATCAAAGGTCTTTGGGTTGTCATTCGCAGGCAAACCCAATAGAAGTTGTTTACTTCACCCGAGTTAATGGCACTGGAAATATTTAATCAAAAAATGGACACACTCCCCCTATTACTGCCAAGATGATTCAGAAGGGGCCACTTAAATCGGGTTTGTCAAGCCATTACTCATCCCCTGCTAATAGAGCTTTATGGAGAGTCCCTTGGAAAAATGCACTTTTGGGATCTGCGGGCTCTGCAGAGATGGAACGCATCGGGAAAATATGGCAGGGGCTGCTGCTGGGGAGGAGAGATGGGATGTGTTTGGTATGTATTTGAAAAAGACCTCGGTTTAGTCATCTGTGCAGCCCAAGGAGAGGAGCTGGAGCGGCTGGAGGGGGAAATGGGTTCAAGGAGAGGGCAATTCTTAAGGAAAATGGGAGCCAGTGGCTGGACCCGACCTCTGAGTGCCTAAGTGGGACATGAAGAGATGGAAGAAAACTGGGAGAGATCTGAAGAGGTTCAAGGGTCCTGGAATAGAAGGAGGAAACGAAAATGTTGGAGGACACCAGGTGAAAAGCTGGGGGTGTGTGTCATTTAGGAACAGGGAGCTCTTCACGGGTTTCCCTTTGGGAAACGCAATCCCAGACTGGTTTGGGTTGAAGGGACCTAAAAGATCACCCAGTGCCACCCCCGACACCTTCCACTATCCCAGGGGGCTTCAAGCCCCATCCAGCCTGGCCTGGGACACTTCCAGGGATCCAGGGGCAGCCACAGCTTCTCTGGGCACCTGTGCCAGGGCCTCCCCACCCTCACAGTCAGGAATTCCTTCCCAATATCCTATCTATCCCTGCCCTCTGGCAGTTTGAAGCCATTCTCCCTTGTCCTGTCACCCCAGGCTCTCACAGTCTCTCCCTATCTTTATTGCAGATTCCCTTCAGGCACTGAAAGGCCATAATTTGGTCACCCCAAAACCTTCTCTTCTCCAGGCTGAACAATCCCAATTCCAGCTAACCCAATTAACCGGGAATGCTCACCTTCTCAATGCCACGAAACCTCTGACCATCCTGACAAGGGAACACTCGATCCTGCCTTAGAGCCTGAGTATGGACAGCTGAGCTGAGCTCTGTTTATCGTGATTTTTGTGACACTGGACCGAAAAGATCCCTTGGGATCTTAGGATCCAAGTCATTCCTAGGGTGGGTAACTCACGCTTTCCACAGGCTGACGAAGCTCGGGGATATCCAGTGGGGACAGCACAGCTGGAGGAACCTCCTGCCCTTTTGTCTCCCAAGACTGGAGTGCACTTGGTACAGCCCCAACTTTGCTACAGCTTCCCAAAGAGCTTAAGATTCCCAGGTTGAAGGGCACGGAAATGCTCATCTGCAAACCCACATCTGTAAGCCAGGCAGCAGCTCCTCCGTGCTCAGATCAAACACGGAGCCAGGAGAACAAATCCAGGGGAAATCCACCTTTCCCCTCCTCCAGCAAACCCAAAAGCGATCCCGGCAATCGTTCCAAGCTTCTTTTTGTCCCGGAAAACACAAAGCTGTGACAGCCCAGGGTGCTCCAGCCCGCGGCCAAAGCAGGCAGATGGGAAGTTGGAGTTCCATGCTGTTCTTCCCAGTGAATTATTGATCCCTCCTTTTAGCCACGAGCACCAGGCTAAAGCAGCAATCAAAGCCCGTCCACGAGGAGCAGGAAGGAAAAGCAAAAAGGTACAGAAGCAGAGGCTGTGTTTGCCAGCAGCCTCCGGCATGTGCAGCTGGCACCGGGAATGAGCCGCTCCTGGGAGCTCCTGCTCCATTTTAGCTCGGGAATTATGGAATCATGGAATGCCCTGAGCTGGGAGGGGCACACAAGGATCAGAGTCCAGCTCCCCCTTGCACAGACACTGCAAAAATCCCACCCTGTGCATCCCTGGGAGCGCTGTCCAAATGCTCCTGGAGCTCTGGGGCTGTGCCCATTCCCTGGGGAGCTGTTCCAGTGCCTGACACCCTCTGAGGGAAGAACCTTTCCCTAAAATCCAACCAAAACATCCCTGGCACAGCTCCATCAGGGAGCAGAGCTCTCCACGGCCCTCAGGAGTAGCTCCAGACCCTTTGTGTCTGAGGAATTTAAAAATAACAACAACCACCACCGACCTCCCTCCTGCTCCCGAGACAGGAGCAGTTTGTTCTGCTGAGGCAGGGAAGGACTCCAGAGGTCAGGAAGGAATTCCAAGGCGGAGCTGCCCTTCAGCACAGCCGGATCACCTGGACACTGCACTGAGGGAAAACTTGGAGTTACCAAGTGGGAGCACAGAGCAGCAGGAGAGCTCAGCGACTCCTGCTCCTCATCACCTGTTCGTATCCTACATTCCTATCCAGCTGCCTCACCTGGCAGAATTCCTGGATTTCAGAGTCTGGAGATGGCCCAGTGCTCCCACATTTTCACCTTCTTGACAGAAAAACCTCCAATGAAATTCCATGAAACCACCACCAATATTCACAGAAATCCCCGTGCTGGCTTGGCACTGTGCTTCTCCCGTCATAGTTATTCCTAACATTGGGAGAACAGTCTGGAAAACAGGACTTCGAACCGAGGAGGTGACTTCCCATGGGATTTTTCTCATTCCTTTTGCAGGAACGATGCCTCGCCCTCGAGCATGCCCTGGATTTCAGCGTGCTTTTATTGTTATGGGAACAAAATGATAGAGGGGGGAAAAAAAAATCAGCGGTTCTAATTTGATATAATGGCATAAAATCACTGCTAAAATACTGAAATTCAGCTGTATCAGCCCTAATAACAGCAGCACTAATTAAAATTGTCACAACTCGCTATTAATGAGTTTGGTGAACACCTGAGACTCTCCTCAGGCAGGAGTGGATGAGTTTGGTTCTGGGGGCTGTTAGTTCAGCCTTGGTGAGCTGGGCAAAGGGGGCTGTTAATGAGCATTAATTACCTGCCACTAATTACGGCAGCAATAACAACACCTCTCCGATCATCCCGAGAATCCCAGGCTCTGCCAAGCCCCTGCCACATCCCACATCCAGCTGGGGAGGAGCTGGAAAAATAAACAAACAAGGATTTCACTGGATTCCCCATCCCTGGGAGTGCCCAAGGCCAGGCTGGACAAGGCTCGGAGCACCCCGGGATAGTGGAAGGTGTCCCTGCCCATGGAACAAGATCCCTTTCAAGGTCCCTTCCAACCCAAACCGTTCTGGGATTATTTCCTTTGCAACTTTCTCTCTTCCCCACCCCGGACAAGTTTTCCTCCTGGTTTTTCCCAGCCCTGCCGTGGCTCTGAGCGGCAGAAGCGAAGCAGCTCTCACAGGAGGAGCCACGAGGAGCAGACACAGAACCAGGGCTGCTCCAAACCTGTGCTCTGCCCGCACCCCACGGCTGCTCCAGGGCCCGCATCCACCTCCTGCTCCCAGGAAAAAGCCAAACTGATCCCTCCGGGCAGGGATGGAACGGACGACACAAGGTTTAACCTGCCGAGAGTGGGAGAAGTGAAAGAGAAATGAGATTGCAGCTGCTGCCTGGTGGCTTTAATAAACTCCTAAAGCCACACCGCCGACCCCGCGCAAACATCGAGCCCCCAAGAGAGCCACGGGCTCACGGACACCCCTGCCCTGACGGAAACCCTCCTCGTGGGCTCCAAAAGCGGACAGACCACGCTGAAAGCTGTCAGATGATTTCATTTGCGGCATCCACAGCGGATCTCAAGCAATTATTCGCGAGAGGCCCGGCTGGAGGAGGTGGCGAGGGTTTCCATGGCGATGAGCTGTCATCGCCGTGGTGACCAGGGGCCGGTGGTGCTGCTAAAGCACCGTGACCCCTGCACAGCTGAGCACAGCGCGGAATTTCCTCCTTCCCTGCCTAACGATGGCTTTCATTGGAGCTCAGCCCCAGCCAGGAGCTGCCTCAGGTGGTTGTGCAGATCCAGGGAAGCATCCTCGGCTCGCGGCTGCCCGTGGTGCCCAGCCCCGAATTAACCTTTCCCTCGGTCAGCTGCAAGCCAAGCCCAGCTCCAACCCTGGCTGCTCCTGAGCCTCAATCCTCGAACTAGAAAATGAAGCAGAGGAGGCCCAGCACTTCATTAGCCCAGAGATCAAAAGCAAATTAATCTGTCTGCGTTTAAACCTTTTTAAGAGAGGTCACACCGAGACACGGATGTGTTAACGAGGTGCAGGAGTGAGCTGGCACCTCAAAAAGCAGCTTTGCAGTTTCCTCCCAGGTAAGGAATTCATCCAGATTTCTGTGGGGGAGTCAGAACTGAGTCTGTCTCCCTCCAAACCATCCCCAGATATAGTTTGTGTTATCATAAAAGCCTCATCCTGAGCTCACAGGGCAGGAAATTTTGGCATCTTTGCCTTTGAGCGCTCCCACTGCTCCCCGTCCCAACTTTTATGGCTGGACGAGCATTCCTGCCCGGCTGGCAGCCCGAAACCTGACCCCACTGAAGCATTACACGAGCTCCTTTGCAAATCCAACCCCTGCATTCTGCAACTGCCGAGCGGTTTCCATGGAGGCCCTAAAAAAAGGGAATGGCACCCTCGGGGTGCAGAACTGGGCACGGCAGGAACTCGGGAGAGTGGCAGAGGCTGGGAGAGAGAAGCGGGGAGGGAATTTGGGACCTGTTGGCTCCGAGCTGCAGGGAATGGGGTCCCAGCTTGGCTCCACTCATAGAATTATGGAATCACAGAATGTCCTGACTGGAAGGGATCCACAGGGATCATCCAGTCCAGCTCCCGACACCCCAATAATCCCACCCTGTGCATCCCTGGGAGCGGCGTCCCAACGCTCCTGGAGCTCTGGCAGCCCCGGGGCCGTGCCCATTCCCTGGGGAGCCTGGGCAGTGCCCCAGCACCCTCTGGGGAAAGAACCTTTCCCTGAAATCCAGCCTGGCCCTGCCCTGGCCCAGCTCCAGCCCTTCCCTGGTCCCAGAGAGCAGAGATCGGAGCTGCCCCTCGGGAGGGGCTGCAGATCCCGAGGAGTCTCCCCTCAGTCTCCTCTTCTCCAGGCACACTGAGAAGTGGAAAAGCCCACGGACATGGCCAAAACTTCACATCCTGTTGACACAACTCCCTTGAGCCACACAGAGCCCGAACCAGAGTGCAGTGACCCCAAAGAGACACAGCCACATCCTCTAACAAGTCCTTCTACTCTAAGCAAACACTATTCCCAAGTAGACCCGATACTTCCCAGCCCAAATTCCTTGTTTAAACAAAGGCCAGAAGCTATTTTGTCTTATTTCAGCCTTAAAATCACCCAGCCAGGACTTCACACTTCAGACATGGCAGCGAGAAAGCACAAGGGGACAGTGCCAGGGGGACACTGGGCAGCCTGGGGGACAGGCAAAGCATCCCTGCCTTCAGCCACGGGGATTGGGACATCTGGAGAACACACCAGAAATGTTCTGTAGCATCCTCTGCCTCCTGGTGAGTGCTCACCCCTGGGATTTGAGCATATGGCTGCAGCAAGCCCGCCCAGTGCCAGCCTGATCCTGTAACTATCAAACCAGCCCCTCAGGCTCCCCAGCTTCTATTTTCCTTCTGTATCATACAAGGGAGAAGAATTCCATCTGGGGTCTCGAGAGTTTCCAGTGAGGATATACACTTAGAAAAGTATTCGCTGCAGATGATGATAAATCACCCTGGGCAGGAGAACCTCGGAAAAGATCTGTTCCTCAGGCAGCTGCGATGACACAGAGCCTGCTGCAGGGCTGTTTTACAAGCTCTCCCCTGAGCCCAAACTTGTTAACCTTCATTTCCCTGCCTGTTTGCAGCAGAGTGACAGCTGCAGCCATAAATCCAGCACTCAGGTTTGGTGTCAGAGCTGAAAAATCAAATATGGATGAAACCCTCTGCTGTTACGCGCTGACGAGCAAGGAGGAGGGAGTGGGAGGAAATCCCCGGCTTTAAAATCGTTTCTGAAATACAAAAGGACTTGTGCGAGTTGGGTGGGAAACATCCACCGCACCGTTTGCTTCCCTCGTTACCTGTCTGGGAGTCTGGGCCTGCCTGTCCATCACCCTCTCCCGTGTTAAACTCAGCCTCAGGAACAGGGACAGAGCCGAGCTTGGGAGAGGAAGGAGCTGAGGAACATCCCCCAGCCCTCCAACTCCCCACGCTGCAGCCAGGGAGTGATTCCCGCCGCTCTGTGGGCGTCTGTGTGTGCTGGGAGCCTGGCAGTGGGAAGGGAGGGATGGAAATCCCATCGTTCCAGCTGGGAAAGCGGCGGCACAGTCAGGGAACAAAGCAGAGAAATGGGAATGCTCTGTTGGGTATCTTCCAGAAGCATTTTGGGGGGTTATGAGTTATTCCCCGCATCACCTCTGGCTCTAATGCTTCCAGAGGCACCCACAGCTCCAATTCCAGCACAAACTGGGAATTCTGGCAGCGATTCCCCTGCTGCTCTGCAGCTCAGCCCCTTGTGCTCTGGCACTCGCAGCAGCGGGACCTGGCAGCACCGCAAGCACCACATCAGCAGCGCTGCTTCAGAGACAGCCGGGATGCTGATCGCTCCTCCTGGCAGCTCCCTGACACTTCAGCACCAGCGAGGGCTCTGCAGCACCACAGGCCACTGCTGAGGAGATAATCGCCCGGCAACCCGCGCTCTTCTCAGCCTCTCCGGCTCAAAATCATTTCCACAAACGACTTCCAAGTGTTTGTCCTCCCCGCAGCAGCGCCCGGGCCCAACGATGCCCTCAGGGTGGATGTTCTGCCCCTGAAGCCTTCAGGCATGAAAGGAAAACGCTGATTCTCTCCCATATCCCATTCTCGCCCCGTGGGTTGATTTATTCCCGTTTGTCGGCTGGATTTGAGGCGGGTCGGAGCTGTGAAATTCCCGCCTGGTGTGCCTGGGGAACACAGAGCCAGGGATTTGTGCCCCTGATCCCAGCACTGCTGCAGGTGGAGTTCTGGGAGCAGCCAGCATCCTCTGGCCTCCCAAGCCACCCCAGTCCAAAGGAACTGGGAAGCACGGAGCAATCCATGTATAGTCATGCCGAGAGGCAGGGAATTACAGGATCCATCTGTCTGCAGCAAAGCCAATTCCCTCTGGAGTATATAAAATTAACTCCTCTTCTTTTAAATGCTGCTTTCTCTTTTTTACTACAGTCAGAACTTTCCGATTTGCCTGTGTGTGGGACAAGGAGAGGACAAGGACAGGGAGAGAGGAGATATTAATCTGGACAGGGATCAGGCAGGAGAGAAAACTCCTGGGAAAGTGGTCTCCTGGCCCATCCTCCCTGCTCTGAAAAGCTTTGCCACTGATGCTCCGAGGCCCGTGCACAGCGTTTTTCCCAAATTGGGAGTCGGGCTGTCTTTAGGGCTGTAAACCAGACAGAGCAAACAAAAATAGAGCTTGAAAAGAATGCGAGCAGGGATGCCAAAGCTCCCTCATTTCCAAGAGCCTCGCTCCTCTCAGATCAGCTTTCTGCCCCTGCCTCCCAAAGCCACTCCTAAAAAAGCATCCCCCCCTTGGAACACAAACCCCAGAAGGAGCGTTCAAGGTGACATTTCAAACTTCATTCACAATTCTGGGAAATCTCGCTGTCCTGGGTGGAGAATCCTGGTTAAAACCTGAGGAAAATCCAGTTGGCAGCGTGGAGCTGGTTAGGTCCCCAGGGGGAAGGAGCTCCATTGCTACCCTGAGCATCTTTAATCCACACCTGCCTGTTTTTTCCATGCCTTCCCAACATTCTTCCTGGTAAATCCACTTTAGAGGTGCAGGGCTCTGTTCCCATTCCCAGTTTTATTATGACTTGCAATAACTCAAAATCACTACAATCAGAAAAAACTTCCAAGATCATCAAGCCCAACCTTTGAACGCTACCAGCCTGTATCCTGAAATGCCACATCCACTGATTTTTCCAACACTTCCAGGGATGGTGACCCCACCACTGCCCCTTCCAGTGTTTAACCACTTTTCCAGTGAGGAAACGTTTCCCAGTATCCCACCTGAGCCATCTGGCTGGGAGCCCCACGTGGCACAGAGCACATGGCAATCCTTGTCTGAGGGAACAAAAAAATCCAAGGAAACAAAAGCTGGATGCAGAAGCATCCTCGGCTCATGGTGTTCCTGCTACACCAGCTCGCATCCCTCCCGTGCCAATCCAAACCACTCCTTGCTTCCCAAGACGCCAAAATTTTCCTGCCTCATGCCCGGTTTGGCTGTCCCAGTCTTTCACAATTCCACAATTCTGCTCTCCCTGCTTTTGTCCCTGCTTTTCCTGGAGGCACCTGGGAGGATGGGAGCTGCTTCCACGTGCAGGGGGTGCTGGGGGCACCCGGCTGGGGCACTGGGACATCTCTGGGGTCCCTGATCACAGCTGGCACCGGGCAGGCCCCGGAGCTGTTCCCGGAACTCGCCCCTTGTCGCCGCCCCGCCGAGGGGCTGCCTTTGGAACACGGAGTTTGCTGATCGAAGCCACCCTCCCTTCCCAAACCCACTCCCAGATGGAAAGCACGGATCTGGCCGGCAGCAGGAAGGCCCAGGCTTGACACAGCCCCGCTCCGTGGCTGTGGAAGCCACTTCACCGCAGGCCCCCGTGTCCCTCTGCACAAAGCTGCCACGCGGTGCCAGCCCTGCTTGGCCTGGAGCACATCAGAGCCACCGGCTGGGATTTACACACATTCCTGACGGGATGCAGCTGCCAGGAGCTCTCTGCTCTTACCCTGGGGGCTGCATTCTGCTGGGTTTATTTCACCTGCCAGCTGAAACTCAAACAGTCCGGCTGCAGCCTCCAGCTGCCGGCCCCGTGCCACCCAGGGGGTCTTTGGAGCGGGGCTTTGCACGGGATCAGGGCACTGGGGATGGCTCCCTGCGGGATCCAGACGGACAAAACACATCTGGGGGGTCCTGCACGCTGTGGGACTGAGCACATCCCCAGTTTGCAGGGAAAGCCGCCACTGTCACCTGCCTGGGAAGTTGGGATTTACATCCCAATCCCTCACCACAGAGAACAACCAATGGCATAAGTGAGGGGAAGCAGGGGCAGTGGGAAACCTGCCTGTGGTTCCACAGGGAATATCCAGATATTCCCATGGCTGGTGAGCACATCCAGAGGAAGCAGCTCCGGCTGGAAGGCTTCAGTTGCTCTGGCTCTGCCCGGGCTGCTCGGGGTGTCAGCACTGGGGTGAGTTATGACCCCAGCCCTGCCCTGCAGAGGTGCTGTTCCTGTCCGCTCTGAGGCCCAGGAATGGAAGGATCTCTGGGATCTCTTTCCCTTATATGGTAAAAAAAAATATCCCAAGAGAAGGAAAACACAGCAGGGGAGGAGCCCTTAAAATGGAGAAGAGGGGGAGAGAGGAGGCTCCGTGTGGAAGGACGTGGTTTATCCACAACAATGATCCAGCGCCGAGCAGGGACACCTGGATTTTCCCTGCCAACACTTGCCACTTGTCTGAGGGAACAAAAAAAATCCAAGGAAACAAAAGCTGGATGCAGAAGCATCCTCGGCTCATGGTGTTCCTGCTACACCAGCTCGCATCCCTCCCGTGCCAATCCAAACCACTCCTTGCTTCCCAAGACGCCAAAATTTTCCTGCCTCATGCCCGGTTTGGCTGTCCCAGTCTTTCACAATTCCACAATTTTGCTATCCCGCCTCTGATCCCTGCTCCCCTCTAAGGTGGGAATGGTACCTTCCAGGTGTAAATCTCCTTGTGGGAGCTGCTGCTGGCTCTGACCAGAGGGGATCCCCAAGCTGGTGCTGACCCGACAGCGGCTGCCTGAAGAGAAGAGGGCCTGGATGTGCAATAAAAACATCTTGGGGCACGAAAGATGGAAAATGCCCCTTTCTTCCCAAAGTTCACCTGGCAAAGCCCTTCCCAGAGTGGAGACAGAGTTCAGGTTATCCACAGGTTGTGGAAAAAGCCGAATTTCCATCAGAGATGTGTTTTCCACTGATCCAACCAAAGCTTGGGGAAAGTTGTCCACTCACTGCTGGGACCTTGGAGAGGGAGCAGGGAAGGGAGAGCTTGGAATGCAGCTGGCACAGCCCAAACACAAACCAAAGGATTCCTGAGGGCAGGATAAGTTCACACCATTTATACAACAACCACACACTGGGATGAATTTTCACATCCCAGCCTGGGCTGGGGGAATCACTTTTCCTCAAATCCAGCTGGTGTGCGAGTCCTTTAAATTGGATCCTGCAAAAATCTGGAGGAGCGAACGAGTTTCGCCAGCCGAAAGCACAAATCTCAGCTCAGGGTAATATTTTATTGACTCACAACTCAAAAGGAATTTCAGCAATTTGCTTCAAACACTGCTGAAAAATTCTGCTCTGCTTTCTGACTAAGTGCTGAGCTTTCCATGCCAAACCAATTTTTCAAGGCGCAATTGGCAAATGCTAAAACAGGACGTCACCGCTGAAGCGAGCGCTCCCTTCAATCACACAGAACGACTTTTACTCCAGAATAATAAAATGTTCTACTCAGAACCAACGCTGCTCTCGCTCTGACAAGCCACGGACCACTGGGTGCCCCTCAAGGTCAGCTCCAACCTGCTCCAAAGGCAGCTGCTCCCAACGAAACACGCCATGGACGAGGGATCAGAAAAGCAATTAAAAGCTCTTTGAACAGCAACAGCTTGGAACAAATACTAATTTGTACTTCTCTGCTGAGGAGAGAATATAAAATAACATTTCTAGTGCCATTTGATGTAAATGGAGCTTTTTATGTGGAATCATTACAAGTATCAACAGCTCCTTCAGTGAATTCTTCTGGGAAGCCAAGTGGGGGGCTCCTGGATCGTTTCCCTCTGCAGGGATAACGCCAGCACCTCTCCTGGGCAAATGAAGGGCTCTGCCCTTCTCCTGGATAATCATGGAGCTGGGAATCGAGGCAGGCTGAAGGAGCAATTATTTCCTCAGAGCACTCAGCTGGCTCTGGGGCAAAAAGGAATCGGTTTTCCCTGGCCCTTGGAAACGTCCTGGAATAGGATCCCTGTGCCAGGTACCCCAGCCCACCATCCCAAAGGCATGGCAGAGGCGGTGCCTTTGGAGTGCCCTGCTCCCTGCTCGGTTGCTGCAGTGCCGTGGCACGTTCTCAGATCCTCTGGAGAGTTGTCAGCTGCAATGAACGCAGAACAAACTCATCCAATGTTCTGAAGTTGCCCGGGAGATTAATGCAAGGATCACCTCCCTCTTTGTACTTGGCTCTCCTCATCCGTGGGAGCGCTCATTGTGCTGGGGACGGACAGATTAATTAATTAATAAATAAACAAACAAACACAGCACGGGAGGGGAGGGGAAAAAATAAAACCCAAGGACTCCAAATCAGGCAATTAACCTTTGAAATCCACTGTGCTGCTGCTAACGAACAGCACCCTGGAACCTCCTAATTCCCAGCCATGTCCGAGGTGGAGCTGGCTGTGAACCCTGCAGATGTGCCGGGCAGGATCCGACTGCTCCCAACGCCTGGAACGCCAAGGAAACGCTTCCCATCAGCAGCTGCCCGGATCTCCTGCCACCAGCGGGCTGTGCTGACATGAAATCTTTGCCGTGCCTCGTGAGAAGAGCAGGATCAGCTCAGCAAAGCAGGTCTGGCATCTCCTCACCTTCCCCCTGAGCTGTCATGTCCTCAGGCACGGGACAGGATCCCGGCCTCGAGGGAATGACACAGTTTGGAATATGTGTCAGGAAGAGATTCTTCCCTGCGAGGAGGGGGAGGCCCTGGCACAGGGTGCCCAGAGAAGCTGTGGCTGCCTCTGGATCCCTGGAAGTGTCCAAGGCCAGGTTGGATGAGGCTTGGAGCACCCTGGGACAGTGGGAGGTGTCCCTGCCCGTGGCTGGGGGGGAATGAGGTGATGTTTCCAGTCCCTTCCAACCCAAACCATTCCATGATTCCAGGACTCCACCCAGGCTCTGTGCATTAAAGGGGGTGGTGCCATTTAGCCAAGAGCAGAGTGGTGGGAGCTTGACATTCCCATAAAAACACGGACTGAAGTCTTGAGGGGCTCTGGATATGGACAGGGCTCTCCTTCCTCTGGAGGCAGCACCTGAGGCTGTGGCAGCACCACCTACAGCTCCTCCTGATCTCTGCTCCCTGGGACAGGGACAGGACCCAGGACCCAGGGAATGGGATGAAGTTGTCTCACAGGAGGTTTAGGTTGGATATCAGGGAAAGGTTCTTCCCCTGAGGGTGCTGGGCACTGCCCAGGCTCCCCAGGGAATGGGCATGGCCCCCTGAGGCTGCCGGAGCTCCAGGAGCGTTGGGACACCGCTCCCAGGGATGCCCAGGGTGGGGTTGTTGGGGTGTCTGTGCAGGGCCAGGGGTTGGGCTGGATGATCCCTGTGGGTCCCTCCAAACTCAGGAGCTTCTGTGATTCCAAAGACACGGAAGGCCCACAAGCCCAGCGGGTTTTGCCTCCAGCCTGGCACCTTCCAGCCACGATTCCCTCATCCACTAGAGCTGGACAATGAGGCTCCACTGCCTCAAGAGGGCTCCGTGAGACCTCTCTGCAGAGCTCTGCCGCGTCCCAGGGTGAGAGGAGCGATAACAGCAGGACCAGCCCTGCTCCATCTCCCTCCCCATACGTTCAGAACCCCTCAGCCTTCCCACACATGCAGGGTTGGTGCCTCGGCTCTCATCAGACCCAATAAAAATCTATTTTCTGTGTCCACCTCTCTGCAAAGCCCCTGGTGACTACTGGGAGGTTGGAAAAGGAAAGCAAGAAGCCATTAATGAATTTTTCATAGAAAGGATTGGGCATTTCCCCATGGACAGTGAGGTTTGGGATGGGCTTCCCTGGGGCTGCTGCTCCGGTTTGTTTGCAGTTTGATACAATCAGTCAACGGCCTAAAAAAAGTGGCCAAAGCCAAGAGCAGCGAAGCTGCTGAAGCTGTTTCACCCTGAATAAATGGTGGGAAGAGTTGGTGGGACAGGTTTCCCAGAGAACTTGTGGATGTCCCATCCCTGGAAGTGTCCAAGGCCAGGCTGGAGCAACCTGGGATAGTGGAAGGTGCCGCTGTTGGACTGGATGAGCTTCAGCATTCCAACCCAAACCATTCCAGGATTTTGTGATTGTGTTTTGCAGGGATTGAGGGCCCAGCAGAGCCCTTCCCGTGCTGCCACCAGCAGGCACAGAGCACAGGCTTCCCAGGATTCCCTAAACTCAGCTCTTGGGTAACACAGGACAGCTCGGTGGGAGCAAGGAAAACAGGGGAGAGCCACAGAGTAGCTCCTAAATCCTCAGGATTTGGGGAATGGCCTCCTGATTTGCCCTTGGGAGGAGAGAGAAGATGACAACGGCAACACCCACACCTGGTTACAGCCCAGGAGAGGCGCAGAACTTCCCACTTGGAATACTCTGGGAGCAGAGGCGACTGGGCAGCAGCCAGAACAGTGATCCCACTGTTTTTCCTGGCGGGCACATGATCCTGAAGGGAGCCATTCTCCCTCCCCTCCACCCCAACACCACGCTGTGGCTCTGGGACACTTTGCCCAGACACCTCCTGCTGCTCTCCACACAAACCAGCCCCACCCCGAGCCTTGCAGCCAATTCTCACACGAGGGGGGCTCTCAAATCACCCCACTCCGCCCACAGAGTTTTGTGCCCAATCTGGGAGCCCGGAGCTGTTTTGTCTTGGATTTGGACAGTGCCTCACCCCCGGGACACCACTGTGAGGAGAGGGCTTGGGGGAGGTGGCACCAAGCTGGGCTCTGACACTCTACACCTCATTATCCCAGTGTCCCAGGCACGTGCAGGAACTTTTCCAGGTTTCACTTCCAAATTCCTCCCTTTTTATTGGGCAGGGCCTGCGAGCAGAGCTGGCAGGAATCTGACGTTCCGCAGCCAAAAAGCTTCGGAATCTTTATTGCCACTGGCTTTGAGATGCCCTAAAGCCAATCTTTTACAAGGTAAAATCCAATAAAAGCCAGCCAGCTCCAGCTCTCCTTTGTTAGCAGCGAGGCTGTAATTATCTCAATTCTCCTTTACGGGAGGGACTGGGGACACACTCCATGTGATCCCTGGACTTTCTCCCTGCTGCCTGCCTCAGGTTTTCCCCCAGCTCCCATCACGGCAATATCCAAGGGCTGACAGAGCTGTATCCGCCTGACAAAAGGGTATCCATGCAGAAATGAGGGATGAATGGCCTATTCAGAAGCCACTGACAAGGTGTGTTTCCCAATTTTAGAACTTCTTGTGGAACAGCTAAGCAGGATTCGACAGGGAGCTGACGGGGACAGCTCAATCCCTGCTGGATTTGGATGCTTTGCTGTAATTTTGATTTGTTGTTGCACGGCTGAGGTCGTTTTAGCTGAGTCCTGGGGTTTTTTTGAAGGAAAATAAGTCTCAGCCTAAAATAGGAGGGGGTTAAAGCACAGGAGTGGAGAGAAAATGAAGTAACAGCACTCCAGAGGGTTGTCTGTCATGGTCCTGAGCAGTGCTTAATCCTGGGAAATGATGGAGAAGGAGCTGCAGAGCCTCTTGTCCTGCCTTTGGGTGGATTACGCTGCTCTGCCTTTCCTCCTCATTCCCGAACCGACTGACCATGGAAGGGAGGAGGAGCAGCTTTAAAAATAACCCTGACCTGGTCATGACCCTGCAGGGAAGGTTTTGGGGGGAGCACTGGATGCCTTTGATCCCAGAAGAGCAGATTCTGGCCTCCCCGGGATGTGTTCCCTGCACCTGACACAGAGGGGACACGAGAAATTCCCAAGCACGACGCCTCGAGGAAACTGTGGAAAATCCCCAGTTTTGCCAAGAAAGAAAAGCCCAGAAGAACAGAACTTTGCCAGGGTGACCAAGTGGAGATGCTGAGATGTCTCAGCTCCCTCTCCCACAGCACAGCCCCTCCAGTTCCACGCTGCCCTCAGCTCCAGCACTGCTTCCTGCCACCCCAACACTGGGAAGAATGGCACCATTCCTCTTCTCTCCCTCTGAACACTTCATTAAAGACCTACTCACACCCCGTGAGAGCAAATTAAAGGGTTTGGAGCCTTCAGGGAGACCCTAATTTCTTTTTCTTTGTTGCTTTTAGCATTGCCCAATAGTTTAAGTCTTATTTGAAGGTTGAAATCAAAGAAGAAATTCCTGTGTGGGTTATCTCCACCACAACCATCAGACCAAAGGTATTTCCACCACAAAAATTCCTGTTTATATGAACAATTCCCGGCCAACCAGCAGCCAGGCTCTGAGCAGACATGTCCAATACACAAATCTCAGCTCTGCACACCCCAGCAGCACTTCCAGGTGTCCCACACCCCAAAGGATTCTCCCGCTCCTCACAGGATCATCTTCAGCCCCATTTCCAGCAATGACAATCCTCGTTCCTCCTGACATTGCTTTAGAGTGCCCCCAAGCCACTCCTCCAGGAGCACCTGAACCCCAAACCCCAAGGCCCCGGTCACTCACCTGCTCGTGGTACTCGATGCCCATGCTGAGGGTGTTGATGAGGATGGCGATCATGATCCCGCGGTTGAAGTATTTGCTCTCCACAATCCGCTTGAGTTTGGTGCCGAACGCCCTCCACAGCTTTGTCACCTTGTTCCTCTCCTTGGCTTTCTTCTTCTTCCTCCTCCTCCTGCCCCGCTGCTGCTGGAGCTGGTCCCGGTGGTCGCCGTGCCGCAGGTCCTGCGTGAACTCGTAGACGCCGTTGCTGTCGGAGTCGCCGTTGCTGTCGGAGTCGCTGAGGGCGAACTCGGGGTCGTCCAGGAGGCTGGCGCAGAAGGGACAGTCCTGCAGCTCGCAGCTCAGCTGGGGGCCACCAGGGCTGGGCAGCGCCCCGGCTGCGCTCAGCCCCGACAGCCGGCTGGGGGTCCGGCGGAGACCTGTGAGGGACAAGGGCACCGTAAGCCACCGAGAGACACCTCTGAGAGCCACCAGGCACCGAGAGCCACCACACACCATGAGCCACCACTCACCGAGAGCCACCGTGGGCCACTGCGAGACACCTCTGAGAGCCACCACACACCGAGAGCCACCACGAGACACCACTGAAAGCCACCGTGCACTGACAGCCACCGTGGGCCACCACATGCTGGAAGACATTGCACGGCAGAAGCCACCGCACACTGAGAGCCATTCTGAGTCACTGTGAGCAACCAAGGGCCACCGAGAGCCACCTTGAGCCACCACATGTCAGGAGACATTGTGCACTAAAAGCCACTGTGCACCAAGAGCCACCGAGAGCCACTACACACTGGAACGCATCGTGCACTGAGAGCCACCAAAAGCCACTGTGAGCCACCGCACACCGAGAGCCACCATGAGCCACGAACCACCACGCACCAAGAGCCACCATGAGCCACCGCACAGCTCGGCACAGGGGACAGCCCCAGGTCTGCCCAGGGCAGAGCAGCTCCTGCCACGTCCTCAATAAAGGCAATCCCAGGATCGTTAAGGTTGGAAAAGATCTCCAAGGTCATCGAGTCCAACCTGTGATCGATCACTGCCATCCCATTAAACCGCACTGGGAAGTGCCAGGTCTGCTTCACTCCCAGGGATGGTCCCTCCACAGCTGCCCTGGGCAGCCCATTCCAAAGTTTAAACATCCTTTCAGTGAAGGAATTTTCCCAATATTCAACCTGAACGTCTCCTGGCACAACTGGAGGTCATTCCCTCTTGTCCCGTTGCTCCCTGGGAGCAGAGCCCGACCCCCCCTGGCTGTCCCCTCCTGTCAGGGAGTTGTGGAGAGCGAGAAGTTTCCCCCTGAGCCTCCTTTTCTCAAGGCTCAGCCCTCACAACTGCTCCTCACAGGAATTATTCTCCAGACCCTAAAAAAGCTTTCCAGCCATCCATCCTCCCAAGCAGCTCTGGGTTGGCCTCATTTTCCCCTCCTGGTACCTTTTCCACGGCTCCCTTTTCCATGGGCTCTCCACGGAGCGTGGCTCGGGCTGAGGGAAGAGTGACCGGCCCACCTCTCCCGTTCAATTATTCCTGATTATCCCTGAGCAGGCTCCCATCATTAACGATCTCTCAGCGCTATCAAGCTGTTCCACCCAATTTAGCCACCGCTGCCATTTTGTTCCTAATGAGAAGGGAGAGGGAGAAGGGACCAAGGGTGGCTGCAGACCATGGATCACAGTTCGGAGAGTCACAGAGTCCCCTCAGTCTCCTTCAGCCTTCAATAAAGCTCAGGTGGATTCGTTGCCTGAGGCTCAGGGGGTTTTCAAATCAAACACGTGTTTTGCGGTGGGAGGAGAAATCCTGACTGTCCTGGAGCCAGGGAATGGAAGGACAGGGACAAGAGTAGCTGGGATGATTTGGGTGGAACAGCAGCCAGATTTTATTTCCTCATATTTAGGAATCCAATTCGTAAGTTTCCTCATATTTAGGAACCTTATTCTTAGTCTCCTTATATTTAGGAACTGGATGTTAATGCCAGGAAAAAACCCTCCAGCATGGACACAATACTGGGAGCACAGGATCCTTCCCCCAAAATGCCATTTAAGCACCAATTCCTTGGGAATCAGGGATATAAGGCAAAGGGACAATTTTCCCCTCTCACAGAACCATAGGAAAGACCTCTAAGGTCACTGAGTCCATTAACCCAGAACCACTGAACCATATCCAGAAGCGCCATATCCACGTGTCCCCGTCTGGAGGTGGGATGGGGACCACCTTGATCAGTTTTGGGGAGCCCAGGCTAAAAGCAGTGGCTGCTCCTGGCTCTGGGCCCTGGAGCTTGGAGCTCACCCAGCAGGAATGCTGCTTCCAGCCGCAGCGCAGGAGAGAAGGCAGCACCAAACCAAGCCAGCGCATCCCTTTGCTGGAGAACTGGGATGTGACCAGAGTCAAAACACATTTTCCTTGCCTGAACGTCACACAGATATCAGTGGCCTTCAGAATGGCCTTGGAGGACAGGCCTGGCTCCCGGGCATTGCGTCAAAGCCACCGGGAGCACCGGGAATATTTTGCCCCTTGCACATCAGCACGGTGCTCCCGCTCAGGACCGAGCCAAGGAGGAAAGGCTCAGCCCGGCCTGGGCAGCAGCACAGGGAGGGGGTTGCCAGATGGCTTTTAATGCTATCAAAGTGTTAAAAACGATATGAAAAGCCCTGGCGCCGCAGATGTCTTCAAAATACCAGAGTCTCCTTGGCTGCCTGCTAAAATAACCTCCAGCATTGCAGGGCACGGGAACACGGGGAACAGGCTGTACTCTGAGCTCTTCAAATCCACAACAAAAGAGGCAGGAGAACGCTCTCTCCCGCAACTGCATCCTTCCCAGCAGACACCAAGCTCGCCTCCAGCTGGGGCTGGGAGAGCCTGGGCTGTTAATGCTCCTTAATGCTCTCAGTTATCACCCCCGTGCTCCCCTTGCACAAGTCCTGCACTGAACACCCTCTGCTTGTTGACTTGGGAGAGGAGAGGGAGAATTAAAGGCTCTTTGTTTGCCAAAAAAAAGCTGAGGAAGGGTTGGGAGAGCTTGGGATTCTTCCCCAGACTCCTTTGCTAAGTTTTAGGGATGGAGAAATGGGAGCTGGGGGCTGTGCCTGGCAGGGATACACACTGGCACTTAAAGTTCATCCCAAAGCCTGGAAGTCATATCCACCACTCCTGGTGCAGAACTGACCCTGACTCAGCCCAGCTGGGGTGGCTGAGTGGGAAGAAGGGTCTGGAAAGAGCCAGATCTATGGAAGGGAAGAGCTGGGCATTCCCAAGGTCTCCAGGTGGACCCGGCTGCCCTGAATCCCTTCCCAGCCCGTTTTGTTTTTTTAAAACCTAAGGTATCATTCAGGGGATGGATAAGCAGCCTCTCCCCACCTTCTAGGCCTTCCCAGCTGTGCCCACACTTCTGGAAGAGACAAAACAATTCCAGGAGATTTGTTTAAAGCGTTTTGGCATCCTCTGGGCTGAAATCCCTCTGTGGAAAGAGGACACTGTAATTGCACTATTAATGACAACTCAATCTAATCCCAGCTTTCAAAGAACCACCCCAGGCTACGGGAAAATCTCCTAAATCACCTCGGGGATGTCACAGTTGGGACTGAGATTTGGGCCTTTCCTCTCCTAAAAAGGACCCCAGCAGCAAGCAGGCGGATCCAAACTCTGACTTCAACAGCTCTCCTGCTCCTTTCTTTCCCAATCCCGGCCTTCTGCAGAGCCTGGGTTTTTATCTCAAGGTAAAAACCCATTCTCCCAAAAACCTTCATTAATTTGCACAGCTAAGGATGAGGCAATGATTTATATAAAGTCGTTGCTGAACAACAGAGCTGTTGGCAGTAACCTTGCCCCCCATGCCAAGCTCCCGAGCATTCGGAAGCGTCTGCCCGAGGCAGTTTCTACAAACAATCCACTTTTACCCTTTTGTGTGGTCCTTAAAAACAAGAAAATTAACAAAGGCAAGCAACCCAACCTCTCTGTCAAGCAACCTTTTCCCCTAAGCCAGGCTTGGTATTTTTTTCAGCACATTCATCACCAGGGTAAATATTTGTGTCCATGCCCACGCAAACAAACAGTTTTGGAAAACATAGGCATTGAAAAAAAACCAAATGACGAGTTTGGCTTAAAGAGATTAAAAAATAGAAGCTGGATTTTTGTGACTTTTCACTGTTTGAGGGCTTAAGAGTATTTTGCAGCTTTTAGCTCCAGCCATGAGGACTGGAAAAATATTTTATAAAACAGAAATCCGAGTCTTGCGTGTAATCACTGCTCCGGTGGGTGATTTATGTGTGAGGAGAGATAAAACCTCACTGACTGTGCTGGGGTGGCTGCGTCTGTGCAGAGAGGATGGGAAAGAGGCACTGAAGTGTTGCCCAAAATGCTCGTCAGATCGAATGGAGCCCCAAATCTGCAGGAAAACTCAGCCTCACATTTCTTCTGCACAGGGGGAAAGCCTGAGGTGTGCAGCTCTGCTCCTGTCCTGCCCTCCACATGTCCTCTGAGCACTGAACCTGCTGCTCCTCCTTGCCAGAAGAAAATTCAGAGGCTCTGGAGCCCATCAGAGCAGAACTGGAAGTGTCTGGTTTGAGTTCTTTCAGTGCCTGCCTGTTTCAAACTTCTCAGTTTGCTCTATATTATGTTTCTCCCCCAGTTTCCACCCGCTCATCCTTTTCAAGGCACCACCTCCCAGCCCCTCGGGGTTCCCTGCTGGAGCTGGCGGCTCCAGTGTTCACTGGAGGTGTGATCCCAGGAACCGCATAGTTCTGGTTTGGGGTGGGAACAGAGGGAGCACCTCCAGGGTATCACAAAGCACACAAGAGCCCAAACCCTGATTTTGTAACCACAGGAAAGAGGCCTCCAGCAGCAGCCTGGACCATCCAGTGACGGTAAACACAAGGATGGAGGGAACAGAGCTCCTGGTCTTAGCCTGTCCCACCTCTGGCTCCAGTGTGCTCACAGCGCTCCCAACCCTCAGCACCCCACAGGGCTGCCATTAACACCTCAACTCTCGAGCCATCCACCCTTCTCCCAGTTTTCCTAAGCAAAAAACCCCAGCTTGGTTGCCCTTACCATGCTCTCCCACCAGCTGCTGCAGCTTCCCGTGAGAATCCAGGCCCAAATTCCCCGGGCTGTTCACCACGGCCACCGGAGAATTCCCGTTCTTCTTCCCTTTGGGAACGGGCGTGGAGCCGCCCTTGCCGCCGGGGGAGGGCAGGATGGTGGGGTAGTTCATGCTGCCGCGGGCGGCCAGCCCGGCCAGTTTGCCGCCAGCGGGGGCACTGGGGGCCTTGCAGCCCCCGGGGGGCCCCTCGACGTGGCAATCCGCGTGGTAAATGCTGTGCACGGCCTCGGCGTCGGCACGGGGAGCGGCGGGGCCCTGCGGCCTGGGCGAGGGAGGAGGGGGAAGCATCAGCTGCCTGCCAGGCTTCATCACCTGCAGCTCCAGCTCGCAGATCTCGGGGTTGGCACGAGGCCCCCGCGGGCTCCCGTTGCTGATGTGGTAGTGGTGGTGGTGGTGGTGGTGGTGGTGGTGGATCAGGTGGTGGATGGAGGTGATTCTCCTCCTGCTCCGCTGGCTCTGCCCGCCGCTGCCGCTGTTGGGGTTGACTTTTTTCCGGCGTTTGCTCTGCCAGTTGTTGTAGAGGCGGATTGTCCTTCGCTTCACCTTCCTGAAGATGTGGCAGATGTACTTGAGCAGCTCCTCGTAGCAGCTGCCCGGCTCCGAGAAGCTGGCGATGGTGCTGTCGTTGGACAGGTAGCGCGCCCGCTGCTCCTGCATCAGCTGGTTCTCCCGCTGCTTGGTCTCCGAAAACTGGGTTGCTATCACCACCAGGCACAGGTTAATCATGAAGAAGGAGCCGACCTGGGGAGAACATAGGGAAAGGAGTCAGCAGGGATCGCACGGAGCAAGGGAAGCTCCTCGCCACCGCGCGCAGTTCTCGGCGATCCTGGGATTTCCAAACATGCCAAATCCCAGGGTCTGCTCGCCAAGTGTGCCTGAGCTGCTAAACTTGCTCTGAACCATGATCAGTTATTTTAGCAACAGCTCTCTCCCCTCTCCTCCCCTCAAAGAGATGACATTTGCTCCTAACACAGGGTGCGTGAAACACAACCAGGCCCCACCACAACATCGATTTGGACATTCACAGAATCCCAGGATGAACCAGGCTGGAAAAGACCTTTGAGATCATCAAGTCCAACCTATGACCCAACGTCTCCTCACCAACTAAACCACGGCACTCAGTGCCACGTCCAGGCGTTTTTTAAACACGTCCAAGGACGGTGACTCTACTCCCTCCCCGGGCAGATGATTCCAGTGCCCAATCACTCTTTTAGTGAAGAATTTTTCCCTGAAATTTGGCCAGCCTGCAGGGAAAGATGATTTCAAGTCCAGTTTGTGCTGTTTTGAAACATCCTCTTCTCTTCTCCAATCGTGTCACACCCCAAAAGAGTGTGCCCTCACTTCGGAGGTACAGTCAGGGCCCATAAATCTGTGACCTTGAGCTCCTGGGACTCCTTGACACAGAAATGTGTCTCCAGGACACTCAGTGCTCCCGAGGGGCTGATTCAGTGCCTGGTTGAGTTGCTGCATTCTTGGGTGACACCGAGTTTTCAAAATGAAGTCCCAAGGATGAGAAAGTGACGTGACCTAAGGCTGCATCCACCCCTCAGCTGTCGAGCCCCCAGAGTGATTTTTCACCGCTTGTGTTCCTAAATCAGCCCAAAGGAAATGCCAAATATTCCCAGTAGGGAATCGGGTGACAAAGGAGTGATGTCAGGGCAGTGCCACTGTCTGCAGGGCCAGCCCTGGGCACGGATGGATTTAATCTGGAATTGCTGGTGAATCCTCAGGGAAGCTGTGTGGAGATGGTTTGTGGTGCTCTCTGGTGTGGATGCTCCTGGAGAAGCAACAGAGGTGCCTTTCCCAGCTCCAGGTGACTCGGGCAGGAGTCACCTTCTGGTTTTTCCACATGGATCCACTTGTAGAGAACGGCCCAATGGAGCAGAGTGTAAACCTCTGTTCAAGGCCCATTGCCACAGTTCAGAAATCCCTGACTCCTCCAGGGCACTCCCACACTGCTCTGATCCAGGTTTTCCCACTGCTGGTGGAAGCTGGTTTGACTTTCCAAGGCCTCCAGTGACGAGGATGGAATTATCTCTAAGGACTATCCAGTCCCAAAATCACTTTTAAACACCTCCATCCCATGTCCTGCTGACATCTTTGCGGTACCTTTCCCTTTGCTCCCCTCCTGCCTTAAATATTTCACTTTTCCACTGCCTGGAGGAAGTTGTGCCCTTTGGAAAACCAGAACCTTATGGACATGGAATGGCAGCTTCTGGAGACAACCCTCAGCACCTGCAGTGGGTAATATTTTGTCTGTAGGAATGTGAGACCTCAGAGAGGTGAGAATTATTATTATTTAAAGGGTTCAGGTGAAATTGAAAGGTTTGAGGACTCCCCAAAGAAACGAGGCTCCCTCTGGCACATTGAGGAGGTCAAAGGAGGAAAAGCCTGGGCTTTTTGGCACAGACACATCCAGGTGACAAGACCAAGACTGGGAGGGCAAGAGGGAGGCAAAGCCCTGAATCCTACCTGGCTCTTCCCTGTGAAAAAAACCAGGGAACAGCTTCACCCCCCAAGGACAAGGAAAAGGAGCATCTCCCAGGTCATACTTACTATGATGAGCAATATAAAATATATAAAATTGTAAAAAGAATGTGCATCCATCACATAGTACATGATGTCCACCCATCCTTCCAGGGTTATCACCTGCAGGGAGACAGAGAAACGGAGTGTGAGGACAAAAGTCACCCAAAAAGTTCTTAAATACCAATTTTCTGGTAGTGCCAGGTACCCATCGCTCCACAGAAACTCTCGGGATCCATCCAGAACTCTGTTCCCAGTTGGTTTGGGAGAGAAGGAATGTGCGGCCGAAGGACCGGCCTGAGGTTTCTACAGGGATCTGCTACAATTAAAACCATGAAACATTCAAATAAACCACCTGAAACATCGGTTCAGAGGGAAAGAAATTCCAGGGAGGGATTATAATCCCCCCCCAAAAAAGCCTCTCCCTGCAGAGATCTGGAGTTTTCACCTGCTGGTTTTGTAATGTAACCCAGAAAATTCCCACATTTTTAACTTCATTTTGTTTCCATGAACCCAATTTCCTTGTGATTCCTCCTGGCTCAGCATCTCAACTGCACCACCACTATCAGAGTGGGAGAGCGCCTGAATGGAAGAGAGACTTTAATTAAATGCAGACTTGATTTAAGCCTCGTTTTCTCAGCCTTCCTTTCCCTAAAAAAAGCAGCTGAGGGTTTAATTAACACTACCCAGGCTGCGTGCAGAGCTCTGCCACGTAATTTACACTTTTTATTTAGCTAAAACATACCCAACTTCCAGTGCCGGCTTGCTACTAGAGCTGAAATTCCATCCTGGAATTCCAATTTCCATCAGAACCCAAGCTCCCATCTGAACTCACTCCCAGTGACGTCCCCTACTCACCACACCTCACGTGAGCCTCGGAGGTCTTGGCAAACCCCACAACTGCTCCTGTCCCCGTTTTCAGTGGCATCATTCCTGATTCAAACCAAGTTTGCAGGGAAGGAGTTTGCTGTGGGAAGAGAAGGCTCAGACCTCGTGGGTGTAGAGGATTTTCTGTGTGGCGTGTCCCCAAAAGCTGATCCACAAACCCCTCGCTCCCGAGGCAGTGAATAAAACCTTGCAGGGAAGTCAGATCATGGATCCGTGAATTCCCTGAGGTTTTTCTACCCAAGGAACAGACAGAAACTCCTGGATATGGATTTTCAGGACACGACCACACGTTCACACAACCATCAGTAGCCACAGTTTCTCTGATGTCGCAGTGTCGGACACGAACACGCGGATTCAAACAGCAGGTCAGGATCACTGAGCAGAGCGAAGGACTCTGCCCACCTTTATTCTCACCTTTTTATACCTCTCTTAAAACAACCACACATTGGTAGATGAGGTTAACACCTCTGCAATTTTACAGGATAGGAACATAGTCTATCATCTTTCTCCGCCTTGGAGAAAGGAATGAACAACAATCCAGAAGTTCCGAAAACATTCTAGGCCGGTTAGAAAAACAAGAGCTATGTTTATAGAAAATGCATGAGAACTTCTACTACAAAAGTAAAAACACAGAACAGTAGAAAAACCAGGGCGACACTCTGGGACTCAGAGCAGCTCAGGGCTGCTGGAAGGGAAACTCTGCCTGTTTGGGATTTCTCACCCCAAATTCACAATGCTGACGTTTTCCCAGCAAGTTTTCAAAGCTCCTTCCCGTGTGGGAGCTCGTGTAGGTTCAGCCCCGCCGTGCAGCCGAGTGAGAAGGCAGCACAGCTCGAACCAACCGACCTCATGTGCCAAGGAACAGATCATTTGTGAAATTTGTCTCTGCAGCCGTTTCCCCGTGTCAGGGTCGTCAAAGGCTCACGGGAATCAGGTCTGACACATTGGCTGCTTTCACAAACTGCTCCCAGCTCTCCCGTTCCTCCTCACATCCATCAGCTGTTCCTTCATATCCCCGCCTTGCTGATCAGCAATCACACAGCAAAGCTCGGCTTCACAGAATTCCAGAATTCCAGAGTGGTTCAGGTTGGAAAGGACCTCAAAGCCCACCCAGGGCCAGCCCCTGCCATGGGCAGGGACACCTTCCCCTATCCCAGGCTACTCCAAACCCCATCCAACCTGGCCTGGGGCACTTCCAGGGATAGGGCAGCCACAGCTTCTGTGGGAATTTCATTCCAGCCTCTCCCCATCCTCTCAGGGAAGAATTTCTCCCCAAAATCCAGTCTAACCCTGCCCTCTGCCAGCTTAAAACCACTGTCCCTCGTCCTGCCACCAGCTGCCCACGGGTGGGTTTAACAAAACCCCAGGGGATTCTTCAGCCATCCCTAACCCCAGAGACCAATCCATGAAGGTTTTTTATCCCCATCTTCCCCCGTGGTGCCGTTATTCCCATGGGGCTGGGAAGGGGTTAAGCTGCCTGGGTGTTCATCCGTGAGGAACAGCCAAGCAATCAAACCCCTGCTGCCCTTTCCTGCCTCTCCCTTAACACATTTATAGAGAGCAAAGTCCTTTTGGGGCAGGTCCCTTGTCTGTGAGGGCTCTGCTCCACAGCTGAGCCTCCCACAGCCGTTGTAGGGTCAGGGGAAAGCGGAGGGATCGCGTCAGGAGGTGACACAGGGTGACACCAAATCACTGCCACTTACCCAGGAATTATTTCCTTCGTGCTGTCCACGTTCCCTCCCTCCTTTCGGTGCTCCAGCCATTCCCACTGAGGGATGAAAAACCAGCCCAGGCATCCCAAGAATGTGGGATGCACCTCCACACTGGATTTGGATTTGGCTGGAAATCCTCAAATCTAACGGATTAAACCCATTAAACACAGAGCAAAAAAAAAAAGGAGTCACCTGAGGGCTGCTCTTGGGCTTCTGAGCCAACCCTGAGGGCCAACCAAACCCTTAGAGGGATATTTTTGTTGCATGAGAGGCAGCATTTTCCACAAGAACCAATCAACACCCCCGTTCCTCCTCTGGAGGGTGAAAATGCTCATCCAGCTCCCTGAAAATTCCAGGTCCAATTGCAATTTGCATCATTTACTGCTCGCTTGTGAAGCAGAGGGCTGCAGGAGGGAAAAAGAGATTGCTGGGGTTTGTCCTCCTGCTTGAGATGTTGGGCCATCCATCCCCGGCCTCGAGGGCTGAGTGCAGCAGCACCCAGGGGAGATTCCTGGGCTGCCAGGAGCTGGGAGCAGCAGCCCTCCTGGAAAAGAGGTGGCTCCCAGACATCCGCCGGCTTCTTTAATCCCAGAGCTCTGGGGAAACGCAGGACAGCACATGCACGGCCACCTGCAGGGGCTGGGCTTTTTCCAGCCTCATTCCTGCCGGATTTCAAGTGCTCCCAAGGACTTTCCGAGGTCGTTTTTCCCAGATCCAAGCGCTCCCCGCGCATCCCCAGCAAGGCCCTGGTGGAAATGGGAACCAGAGTGCCAGGGCTTGCCAACAGCTGCTGCATAAACCACCAGCCAAACCCTTTAGCTGTTCCTGGCACCAAAACAAAGGCACCTGCACAGGGTTTGCTGCTGCCCTGCACACTTGGATCCCACACATTTCTCCTCAGACCAGCTGAACTTGCGGCTGCCCCATCCCTGGATGTGTCCAAGGCCAGGTTGGATGGGCTTGGAGCAGCCTGGGGTAGTGGAAGGTGTCCCTGTCCAAACTGGATGGGCTTTAAGGTCCTTTCCAAACCCCTCTGGGATTCCATGGACTCAGCAGGAAAAGCCAGCCGCTCTCCCTGTTCTCCCAAGAACACTGGGATATTTTTTCAGCCCTGCTCTGCCTATTACATCACAGAGAAGTGACTTTCTCCTCTCTTCATTCCCACTCTGATTAATCCACTTCACTGCCCCTCTGCACCCTCCAGCGACGTCTCCCAAAGCCCTGGAGCACCTTCCTTGTGCTTCCCGATCTCAGCAATCCCTTCCCAGTAATTAAACCCCGCTCAAGCCCTGCTCGTTCTCACAGAGCCCCATTAAAGAGCCTCTCCAAAGGCTCCAGTTCAAAGCCTCCAACAAACGCGACCCACAATTATTTATCAGCGAGATAAGAGGGTGCAAGCTCGCTCCTAATTCTGCTGTGATGGGAAAGATGTGCAAGGCACAGGAAAATCGGCAGCTGCAAGGCCAGAGCTGGAAGATTCAATTAAGATGATTGGCAGGGTGGTGCTGGAGGTGCTGCTGGCCCTGCTCGTGCTCCACACCCAGGGGCAGAGCAGGTGCCTGGGGAAAAGATTTCTGCCTCACAAGGAGAGCAGAGGTGTCCTCTCACCCCACTCAGCTCCTGGGTGATGCTCCCTGCTCCTTCAGTCCTTCACCCCTTCCCCGAGGCTGGGATAAATCATTTCTCTCCCGTGAATCCCAGCAAATCTCTCAGTCTTGTGTCCAATCCTCTCTCCCCTCACCGCAAGAATTTAACAGAAAATTCCCTCAGGTGAACACACAGACAGGTTTTGATTTCCCTGATCCTTGGCTTGAGCACTCCCCGAGCACCTCACGCCCAGCAGCAGGACGGGAGTGCGCAAAACCCAATCAGATTTAATTTTTTTTAGGTCTTCGCTGATTCTGATCCCCCCCGCTCTGCTCATGCCACAGTAACTCCATCAGCTGTAATAAAGATGCTCGTCTGATTTATAGGAGAGTAACTGGGGACAGAATCAGATCTTCTAGGCGAGCTAATCAGAGGCAATCTAAAACTTCAGAGTGAAAATCACGAGGGAAATGGAGATTAAAGATGCTGGCAATTAACTCAGACCTCCTCAGTGCTCCCGGGGAGGCAGCAGGTTTATGTTGGTTTCTCTGGGGTCACTTCAGAGGTTGCACAGAACAATTTCTTTTCTTACGTCGAGAAGTTTTCATCATAAACCCCCCCTTCCTTTGAGCTCTGCCAAAATCCTTGCAAGCTCTTGGCTGCAGCCGACTCAAGAGCAGAGTATTTTTTGCTTCACTGTCAGAGAACAAAGAGAAAAAAGAATCATGCGGGGGAACAAAAAACCTCGTTCAAACTCCAGCTTCAATTAGTCAAGGGCTGAATTCCTGGCTCTTAGAAAGCACCAATGGCTGCTGCCAGAGCTGCAGCTCCAAACCCACCTCGAGGTGCCACCAATCGATCAAGGGAAGTTGGGAAAATCGCCGTGTGAAGCGAGGCTGGGGAGATCAGAACCAAATGCAGAGCACACAAAACTCCAGCCCGGAGCTGTCTCAGGGCAAGGTTTCCCTCCTCTGATTACTGGAACCAACTTCATTTGGAGTGACAGCCTCCCTGAGCACGGACCCCAAACCAGCAGCTCTCCCTTATCAAAATCCTGATAAAACACAGCTCTGGCAACCAGAAATTCCTTCTGATTCCAGGATTGCAGCTGCTGGCTGAGCTCAGTGCCTGGCTGAGGCAGGAGATGCTCTGGAAATCCAGAGAAACCCACATCTGAAGTCTTTATCTTGACTGACATCTATAATTTGCACTCAGCCACTTTTTCTTCGGCCTAAATTGAGTCCTTTGAGGGAGGGGGGGGAAATGGGAATTATCTGCATCCAAATCAATTATCCAGAACCCAACAGCAACTCTGAGGAGGGCCACGAGCGTTTGGGGTCATTTACTTTGTATCTCCTCGTCCCCCTGGCCCCACTGCGAGTCTTTTTTGATATTTTATTTTCATCAAACTTATCAAGATGAGATCCAGGGCTATAAACTGTGAGGGCTATTAATTACCCTGATGGGCTCAGGAAGTTTTAGAAGGCCTCTAACCTCCATTTCTGAAAGCCTCTTATCTCTGCGTTCCGCCCTCTCGGGCAGCATCGATTTGGCTCCCAAGCGCTGCCCAGCGAATATTCCAGGGAGTATTCCACAGGCAGAGCGAGCTTGGCAGATAATCAAATCCCTATTTTTGCAGCCAACGTCACCGTTTTAATTATTTCCTCCCAAAACATGTCGTTAAGGAACCTCTGTGGCCAGAAAAACAGGTTTATTACACTGAGTAACATCCTTTGAACAGATGCTTCTTCCTTTCGCTTCGAGGCCTCGCTCAGTTTGGAATTTCTTTATAAACTGAGGTTTGCAAAGCAGGAATCTGCTCTGAAAAGTGACCCTAAATGATGGAAAAACGGAAATTGTGCTTCTTGCCATGTCCTGGGCTCCTGACCTGTCAAATTTGTGCCCATAAATGCGATCCCTGGGCAGTGCTGGCAGTTCTTGGTGGGTTTTGAGAAGCGAAGCGGGCGATGAAGTGTGGGATAAAGTCAGACATGTCACTGAGGCTGTTGTTTGTCGCTCCAAACCTCCTGGAATTGTAGCTCTGGGATCAAAAATCCCACTTTTGCTCCAAGGGAAGGCGAAGTGTTGTCGTTTCACACTAAATAATGCGAGGCCCTCACCCCACAGCAAAAACCTCCCCAATTTCACTCAACTGCTGCTCCAACAAATCCATCCCAGTCCATATTCCTGAGGCTTGATTTACTGGGACATCGATCCCGTGCCTCCATGGTTTGTGTAGAGGATCCTTGGCACAGGGAAGGTGTTTAACTGTTTAGCTGCAGCACTGACGAGTCCATCAAATCCGGGATTTCTGGCAGGGCCGAGCTGGGAGATGAAGGATTTGCCTTGAGGGAAAGGGAAGCAAAGCCAGGCTCAGATCTTTGCTTCCAGCTGAGGGAATTTTACCACTTATTCCAAACCATATTAGGGATAATCGGAATGCACAGGTTGGGAAATCGGGATAAAGGAGGTGCACCTTTGGCTCAGGAGAAAGATCACAGAGCAGATTTGGGGCCAAATTGGACCAAATTGAGATTTCCCTGTAAGAATTATGGACTTACGGAATATCCTGAGCTGGGAGGGACCCACAAGGATCGGAGTTCAACCCTGACACCCCCACAATCCCACCCTGTGCATCCCTGGGAGGGTTGTCCCAATGCTCCTCTGGCAGCCTCGGGGCCGTGCCCATTCCCTGAGGAGCCTGGTCAGTGCCCCACCACCTCTGGGGAAAGAACCTTTCCCTAAAATCCAACCTAAACCTCCCTGACACAGCTCCAGCCAGTCCCTTGGCTCGGTTGTTGATGTTCCTCAAAACCAGCAGCTTCTTGATCTCCTGGACCCCAGTTTAGGCCAGGGCCTGCTGCAGGACCCCTCTTCCTGCTCCAAACACAAGAATCCATGCTTGAGGTTGGATGAAACTCTCCCAAAACTCCAGATGTTTGGAAGTCCAAACTCCATCTACAGGAGGTTTTAATTCCATCCAACACCCCCACAGGTTATGGGGCCACTCCTGGGATCAGGGTGGCCTCTCTGCCCTGTCCTACACGAGACAATTCCTCCCAGCCTTCAAAATGAAGCTTTCCCAAAGGCAACTAATCCCTGTTGGAAGCACGCTCCGAGCTGCTTTAGAAGGGCTGGATATTTTTAGATGGGGTATTCAGCCTGAGAGCTCTTCAACTGCAGCGAGTGCTGTTTGTTTGGCTGACCAAATTAAAAAAAGCAACACCAACAGAGCTCCAACCCCGTCATTTCCAGGGAAATATTTTCGGTGTTCCAAAACAGATTCAAGTTGAGTGACAAAGCAGCATCTCCAAGCAGTGGCAACGAAAAGCTCCAAACTCTTTTCTTGCCAAATTCAGCACAGAGAAGCGTTGTTGACACAGATCTCCGATTGAAAGGCTGAACCATTGGAGGAAAAAAATTCCTTCTGGTCCCAAATCCCAAATTCCTCTGCTCAAGGAACACTGAAAACACAGGTACTGGGCATGACAGCTCCTGAAAACATGGCCCCAAAACGACTTTGGCACAAAAACCTGCAACTAGAAACCCCAGGCCTTTTCCTTCTGCTCCAGCTTTTTGGCTCTTTCCCAAAATCTTTCCAGCAGGACTGCTGGAAGCGGGAGAGCAGAGGGTGCAGCAGAAAGCAAGCAAGGGGTTAACAGCACCTTGGTAGGGTGCTTGAGCCAATGGGAAAACCATTCCAGAGCTGGAATTCTGTAAGGAGCTTGAGCTTCCAGAAACAGAGCAAGGAAAACAGGCCCCAAAATGTCCCCTGAGGGACAGCCCAGCCAGGAGGGAGCAGCCCAAGCAGGATCCAGTGGATTCACACAGAGAAGCTGTGGCTGCCCCTGAATCCCTGGAAGTGTCCAAGGCCAGGTTTGGAACGCCCTGGGGTAGTGGAAGGTGTCCCTGCCCATGGCAGGGGTGGCACTGGATGGGCTTTAAGGTCCCTTCCAACCCAAACCATTCCATGGTTCTCAGAATGACTCTGCCCATTCTGTCCCAAATCAGAAATTTGGGATTCTTGTCTCCTCAAAAAAGATCTTTTCCTGCCTGAGTGACAGCTCGGGGACCCCCAGCTCATCACTGTACTTGGCCCGAGCAGGAGTGCCCTGGAGCCCATGTCATCTTTCCTGTAACTCCAACAGAACATTCAGTTCCCACTGGAATTTCGGCTGGAAGATTCCCAGGCGAGGAAGGAATCCTCAGGGAGGGATTTCAATCTCTAGGAACAGCAGCTGGAGTGGGCAATGGCTGGGCAGCAGATCAGGGCACCCCAGGAGAGGGAAAGGAGACAAATGAGCTCTTCCCAGCCAGGACATCTCCCAAGGCTCTGTCCCTGCTCCTGGGATGTGGGATCAGCCACACGGACACAAACCAAGCTCCTCACCAGCACATCCCAACGTGGGGAAATCCCTGATTGGATTGGGAGGTCCCACAGGCTCCCAGGGGCTTTTCTGATGAGCTGGAGCACAGAGGGGACAAATTCCCATCCAAACAAAAAGGGTTTTGTGCAGGTGGCCCTCAGCAGGCGGCTGTCACTGCCCTGTCACTCCTGCTCCGGCCACCGCCTCCGGAGCCGCGGGAAGGACAAAGGAAGGAAGAAGAGGGAAGCAGCAATTCCCTGACTCCCCCACCCCAAAGGCGTTCCTCTCCCATGACACCCTCACAGCCTGGGTGAATCCAGGTTCGAAGGGAGCATCTCCACCTGGAAGTTACAGAGGGAACATCTGAACTCCAGCTGCACCCAGGTCCCTTTGTGCCCCTCCATTCCCAGGCATCTCCCTCCGGATGATTCAGCTTTTCCTTTCCCAGGAACTCTTATCCAGCTGGGTTGTCGGCAGCTCTCCTGAACACAACCTGGCTTTTCCTGCTCCCTGACAGCATCAAATTCCTCGGAGAATTCCCACTGATGGGCCCGGGATGTGTTCCTTGGAGGACTCAAACTCGTTCCCTGGGATATCTTCCTAAGGAAACCTCGGAGAAGTAAGAGATGCTCAGAACAACAAACCCAGAACAAGAGCCGTGACCCAGAGCTGAATCCAGGGGCAGATTCCAAGGGAGATTCTCATGAAGGAAGCCCTTAGGAAAAGGCAGCTGCCTCTGTAATCTATGGGAAGAGGAAAGGTACTCGGAAGAGCCAGACAAATCTCTCTTGGATTGGATGGACATTTCCTGAATTACAGGGACATTTCCTGCAATGTCCATGGAATTTTTCCTGACAGATTTGCTCTCAAAGTTCAGCCCTACCAAGCATATCCCGGAAGGATGAGGGAGGAACAACATGTTCCTCTCAGATCTGGGGTGGTTTTTCCCTTCAACTCTTGCCAGAAGCATCAGCCCTGGAGCACAGTATGACTATAGGTCTTGCTTTCCTCCAAATATGATGTGAAATTATCCAACCCACGGTTCTCCTCTCTCCAAATTTCCTCCCAGCTTCCCAATCCCTTTCATTTTATCAGGATTTCCACGCTCAGGCCTGGCCACCCCGAGGCTGCCGGTCAGGGAGGTGGAAAGGTTTTGGTTGCTCTGCTGGGACCGTCAGTAATTCCAATTAAATTGGACTTCGCCGAGGTGGGTAATTCATCATCTGCCGCGTGACAGCGATACCTGTAATTACTGCTCCGATTGCTGGGGCTGGAATTCATGTGCAATAAAGGGATCCTCACATCATGCCAAACCTCACAGTTAATTTAGGCTCCGTCTCCTTTCATTTAGGCTGTAATAAGCTAATTAGTTCACCTAATTTGCCACCGAACGTGCCTTTGTAACAAATACAGACACGAATTAGCCTCTTGCACAACAAATGAAGGGAGGCAAAACATGAATCATCCGCAGGATTACATAAGGAATTATCATCCTTTCCCACGCCCAGGGATGCAGCCATTCCCTTTGTTATTTTTAGGGTTTTTTATTTGCTCCAGGTTCTCGTGTCTCTGACTTCTCCTCTGAAGGTCAATAATGCATTTCTCTGTTTTCCTGCTGTCACCTCTCCCGGCTCTGGGAAGTTCAGGATCACTGCCATGGGAAGAAATATCTTTAACAAATCCCAGTTCTGGCAGCTGGAAGAGCTCACCCATCCTGCTGCCTTTCCAGGGGACTCCGTTTGAGGATGTTCTAGAGTGGAAATCTTCGGACTTTTCTGCTTTCGGTTTGGTTTATCCGTGCTGTGAACAGCATCCAACTGTGCCTTTGGGAACTTCCTTCTGGATCTTGCCTGTGGGGCTCATTCCATCCCCCTCCCTTCTGACAGCTCCTAAACCACACCAGATCATGGAATCATGGAATGGTTCGGGTTGGAAGGGACCTTAAAGCCCATCCAGTTCCATGGGAACACCTTCCACCATCCCAGGGTGCTCCAAGCCCCATCCAGCCTGGCCTTGGGCACTTCCAGGGATGGGGCAGCCTCTGCCAGGACCTCCTCACCCTCACATTCCGTCCCATTATCCCATCTATCCCTGCCCTCAGGCAGTGGGAATCCATTCCCTTTGTCCTGGCACTCCAGACCCTTTCAAACAGTCTCTCCCCTCTTTCCTGTCAGCTCCTGGAATGTCACCCCAGAGCCCCGTCTTTCCCAGGCTGAACAAACCACAGTTCCCAGCTCGTTTGGGATAAATCCTGAGGGAAGCTCTGTCCAGCAGCCTCCTGAGCCTGCCACGGTGCCCGCTGGAGCTCTGCCAGCCCTCAGGGCTCTCTCCACATCAGAACTCCTGCAAAGTGCCATGGAATCATTATCCCACGGAATAATGGCTCAGGGCGATCGGCCCTGTCTCATCCCAGTAATTCAACACCAATCCCTAGGGAAGCTCCCGAGTTCCTAAATCCATCAGTTGGACTTTCTGCACCACTTACTCAGAGCCCTCATCCAACTGCTGACCTGGTGCTATCCAGCTCCAGCTATTAAATGGGATGAGAGAACAATTCCATGGATTTATTGGCTAAATGTTCTCTGCTTCCAGCAATTGTTTGGATTTAGCACCTCCCCTCCTGCACTGATGGCTTCCTCTTCCCACATCCAGGTTGAGCCAGCACCTTGCTCCCAACAGCTGCCTCTTTACCTGGAATTAAATCATTCCCAGCTCCTAAAAATGAGCCCTGACTTCCAACAGGAATAAAGACACGAGAAGAGTTTTTGGCTGGAAATCCTCGGGAGCCTTTGGATGGCCTAAGCAGCACTAAAACCAATCATCGACCTCCTGGCAGCTGCCAAAACGATCTAAGGACACAAGATCCGACTTTTCCAGACATTGTTCTGCTCCAGGGAATCAGCTGAAGTCTCTCCTGGGGCTGGGGGTTCCTTCCTGAAATAAAACTGAGCTTTTAAGGATGAGGAAATCAAATGCCAAGATGGAATGAAAATTTGCAGCCTGGAAAAAGGCTCGGGAAGGGAAAAGGGAAAAGACAGCAGGACCCCTCTGGAGAAGGTCCTGCTCCTCCTCAGTGCCCTTTCCCTGCCCTGCGGTGGGAGCCGGCTGGGATCTCCTGGGAACATCCCTCAGATCCATCAAAGAGCCGTACAAGACGGGGAAAAGGAGCATTCCCTCTTCCCTTTATCCAGCACTCACTACCAGTCAGCAGCTCCTCTCTTCCTCACTAATTCCAAAGAATTTTCCCAGTGAGATCTGCCTGAACGTTCCGGATTTGGTTCTGAGCCTCTGGCACCAGTACGGTGATCCAAGGGCAGCTCCTGTGGATGCTGAGAGCAAACATTCCCCACTTCGCAACTCCCAGGCGAAAACTGGAAGTGATGAAGTTCCTGGGATAACGTGGAGCTGGAAGGAAATCCATAAATGAAACGCAGAGCTCTGGATGAGCAATTATCCATCATTAACAAAGCTAAACGGAGAATTCTCCTCGAGGAACAGATGCCACCTGCACTTCAGGGGACTGAACCAACCAGGGCATCCAGCCAGAGCCTAAGGAAGGCTTTAATACCAGGAAATGCCCACTAAAAATGGCAAAGAACACAGGGAACATTCCAGCTGGGGCACCCCTGGGAAGCCACAGCCTCGGGACTGTGTCCTCCTATGTTCCAGAGCTAAAAATGCTTGGAAAATCCTTCCAAGCACCCCAATTCTTCCTAGAGTGTTTTGTCACCTGTAAAACCTCCCCCAGGCTGAGCGAGAAACACTTTGGTCTTTTCTGAAGAGCCTGAAATTCCCTGGGGGCAGAATTTCCTCACAGGAATTCTGGCCAGAAGGGATTTTTCCCCCTGTCCAGCATTCCTTGCTCACTGGGATCACCCTGTGATTTAAAACCAAGCCTAAGCCACGCCAGGTTCCTACATTTTAGCATGAAATTAAGTCTTGCTTAGAAACCTCGGCACCACTTTCAGTTTCCTGCTGCTACAACAAAAATCTCTGCTCTCCAAAATCCCTGGGATTGATTTGATTTGCAGGGGTGGAACTTGCCAGGAGTTTTGCTGCCTCAGGAATTACTTTCCCCCTTTTCTAAACTTGCACTAAAAATAAAGTTCCTTCTCTCCAAATGCTCTCTGGCACCAATTATTTCCTGGTTCATTTATTCCCCACATCCTTATTTGCAGCTTCACTCCGAGGTGAGCAATTCCTTCCTCCCCTGACAAATTCACCAAAACCTTCCCAAGCAAAACAATGCCAAACCCAAGAAAAACCAGGGAAAAAAAAGCCCATTTTGGGGAGAATCCCACCTGAAAAATAGCAATCCAGGCATATCCGATGTTATCAAAATTGATGGCCCCGTTGTGGGGGTTCACGTCCCCGGCCATGCACACGTTGTAGTACTGGTTCCAGTTGATGCAGGAATTCCTGCTGGGCTCGGGGCTGGCCAGGCTGGGGCTGTAGGAATCCATGCTCAGGGTGCACTCCACCTTGGACTCCTTCCTGCTGGGAATGTTGGAGCACCTCTGCATCCCGTTCTCCCGGTGCGAGGAGCAGATGAAGGGGTTCTCCTCCGCCTCGTCCGGCCGGTAGTAGGGGTGCAGGAAGGTCAGGTTGTATGTCCTGGAAGGGGGGAAAAGAAGGAAAAGGATGAGGAGGAAATGGTTCATCCCTTGTTTTAGCAGCAGGGAAAGGTGCTGGTTGCTGTCCCTTCGACCTTCAGCAAGTCCCAGGCAAGATTCCAGCCCCTAAAATCAAATCCGTTTATACCCTGTAAGGCCCCAGCGATCTCCCAGTAAAGATCAGCCTGAGTTTCCCCGAGCAAACAAAGCATGAAATGAGAGGGGATGGAGAGAAAATCCCAGTGGATCAGGTTCTTCCCAAAAATCCGGGGAGCTTTTGGGTTCTCGGGAAGGATTTGAAGACAACCCTTCTGATCCAGAGCAGCTTTGCCCCTCAGGACGTCTCTGCTGAGGGGGGCTGAGCTCTCACAAGGAGAGACCCAGCCAGAGGCCATCTCCCATTCCCTCGGTACTTCCATAAAAAAAAGGAAGAGCCCACATTAATGGGAACCACGTGCTTCCTGCAGATCTGATTGGATTGGCTGGGATAGAGCCGATGGCTCTGTCACAGCCTGGATGAGGAAAAAGCTGGAATTGCAGCACGGCAGGAGCTGCTTTTGCCCGAGCTGTGTCCCAGATCTGGCACTTTCTGGGCCGTGAGCTCAGCGTTGGTGAGAGCCTGCAGCACTCAGGGCTCCAACTGAGAGGCTGCCTTGCTCCAGAGCCAACTTTATCCACTGTTTTCCAAGCTCCAGGGATCTCAGATGCTCAGTAATCACCCGGAGATAAGGGAGAGGCAACACACGCATTATCAGAGATGTGGGCAGAAGATAACCAGGTAATTCTCCCAGCCAGGACAGCTCTATTTTTATCTCTCCCTGAACGTCCCTATCCAGGGAAGAGATTTGGCTTTAACAAGTGTTATTCCATACAATTGCTTGGAATTGCTACCCAAAACCCTCGAGCCAAGCAGGAGTTTAAGGAGGGAACAATTGCTGCAGAGCAGAGCTGAGGGGAAATCAGCCCTCAGCAACTTCCCTGGGGAATTTGGTTCTCTTCCATCATCCAATTCCCCGAGATGGGCATGGAGCGTTCATCAGCTGCAGGAATGGGAGAGGGAAGAGGAGCACATCCCGGGAATCAGGCATTGTTGGCCGGGAATTATTTGTGTTCAGCAGCTCCTCCCCTCGCCTTGCACATCCCACGCCTGCAGACAGAACTGTAACATCACCTGCCCTGCTTCTGGGCCTCACATCCAAGAAAAACCTGGAAGATGTTTTTCCTCCCAGACTGCCTGCAAGCCTTTTCCTTTCCCTCCCACCAGCTGGCTTCCCTGGGAGGAAATTTCCATATAAAACAGGCTGGAGAACGGGCCAAGAGCTGCAGCAGCAACATCAGACACCAACCAGCAGTGGCACACAGAGGGGGGGACTGCAGAGGGTTGAAACACACCGAGGTGCAGGAAAACCTGGGAAGAGCTGGAGAATATGGGGAAAGAAACAAGGAGTAGAGAGGAGACACCCGAGAAGTGACTTTAACTCCCACATGGCAAATTACAGGATCGACCCCCATCCCTCTGGAATGGTCCTGAGGAGCCACGCACAGTTTGAGAGGCTCTGTGCATCCCAGGTGTCACCATTTGGGAAGTTTTGGGATGAAGAACGGTTCCCTGGGGACACAGAGCCCCGGGCTGGGGTCTAAGGAGCTGCACAGGGAAGATCTGGGCACGACCCATCTGGAGAAGCAGAAGAACGGCGCAGTTTGGAGGCTGTGGGAGGAAAACCCAGGCAGGAAAACAAAGCCCAGCCGGGCTGAGAGGGGTGGGTGAAGCTGGGTCGGTTCTGCTGCTGCCTGATGGGTTTGATCCTCCCTTCCCTCTGCTTTCCTCACTTTCTCAGCTGTCCCAAAATCATTTCCAAACTAAAACTTATCCCTGTTTTCGGTCACTTTGTGGGGCAGTTTCTGCCCAACCTTTACCTCTTCCCTGTCTGCCAGGAGCTCTGGGAAGGAGCCGCTCCTGTGGGATGCTCCAGCACCACCCAGTGAGAGGGGAAGGGACCCAAACTGGCAGTGAACACTGCAAATTTTGGGCCTTTTCTCAAAACTTTTCCCTTTTTTTTTTTTTTTTTTTTTTTCTGGCAGAACCAAAAAGGGGAAAGAAGGAAGGAGAGCAAGAACGAGAAACAAAAATGCTGCAGAATGAGGGAATCCCCAACACCCCCCAAATAAATGGATGAGTTCTGCCAGGACCATCCACCTCCAAGTCTTCCTGACTTCCCTGTTCCTTGCCAACAGGTAGAGCCAAATCACTCATTAATGCTGATGAACCCACTAATTAGGAGAGCTCTGGGGGAAAGACAGGAGCACCCAAGCCCCAGGATGGATCTGTTATCCCATGAGAGAGGATTAACACCCCTTTCCCAGCCTTGCTCATCCTCTGGATTTCCCTTTCTCTGTCCCTGGGACAACAGAGGGGCAGGAAAATCCATTTTTCTCCCACTCCTAATGGATCATCCTCTGCTCCATCCTCCCCCAGGGGCAGCTTTCCCTCCCCATCCATCCCACGCACACATCCCAACCACTGGAGTAGAGCTGAGCTTTGGGGAAAGGGAAAAGGTGGCAGCAGCTTAGCACTCAGCAGGATGAATTCCCTGTTTTCCGAGGGAATCCAGCTGAGCAATGCCAGGAGGAGCAATTAAACACCTTCCTGACAAATTCCGAGCTGCCTGAGCCTCTTCCCAGCTCGCGCCAGGCACGGAGCCGAAGGCAGAACAACCCTGAGCAGCTCCCAAGTTAATCAAGGCTGAAAACTCACACTGGAGGTGTCCCGAGGCAGCAGAGAAACACAAAGCACCTCACAAAGCTCCCGCCCCTCCCCTGCTTCCAAGCCACTGAGTTCCTTGAAAGGCTCCCGGCCTGGGAAATGCTGCTCCACATCCCAACGCACACGGAGCAGCCTCAGGAGGAGAGCCCAGACAGGCTGGGGCTGACCCAATTCCTTCATTTCCACCAGCTCAGGAGGGTGGGAGACAAATATCCTGGAGATGTCACCCAGAAGCTGCTGGCTCCGCTTGTCCTTCCCGCCCGGGCACACCGAGCTTTCCTCCTTCCCACCAAAAATCCTTGGGGAATTCCCCCTCCAGCTCCCGCTGCCAGGATCTGCTGCCGCCGGAGCAGTGGGATCATCCTGGCACTGCCAGGGAAGCACAGTTCACCCCAGGGAGCATCCCGGGTTTTGAAGGATCACTTTGGGTGAGGAGGGAGAGATTCTCCCATGTCCCAACGAGCAGAGACCCGCTTCCAACCCACTCCTGCGACAACCCAGCCACTCCTTCAAAATCCCGACTGAAAATCCTTAAATAACCTCATTCCAGCCCTGTAACAGCACAACTCTCAAAGGCAGGGAGAGAAAAGCAGATATTCCCAATGCACCTCCAAAAAGTCCCCAAATTTCTGTCACAATGAGGGAAACTTAAAAATAGTTCCTTTACTCGGAGCTGCCGACTCTTGAGGGGGATCGAAAAGAAAAGGTTTCCATGGGAGTGAAGAATGACGGCAAAAATCAAAGCCAGTCCTTCCATCCGACGCCTCTGGAAAAGCTGCAGGCCCAGGAAGCTGCAGGGCAGGACCCAGCAGGGCAAAGCTGGGTTTGAAGCAGCTGTTTGTGATTCGCTTACACCTCCTTTCATCCAGAAAATTTGGGGTTAGGACCCTTTCTTGCCTTGCCGGCCCCTGGATTTTGTCTGGATCCAGTTTTTGTTTCAGCTGGGAAGATTTGGCAGCAGCGCCAAGGGGAGACTCTCCAGTAATTCAGGTTTTCCCTCTCGACAGGGCTGTAAAGGAGATCAGAGCCAGGACCTCGTGCTCAGCCCCAGCCTGGCTGTCCATCCATGCTCCAGCCCCGCCTGAAGGGCTGGGAATCCTCTGTGCCCGGAGAAATTGTGGATTTCCTATCCCTGGAAGTGTTCAAGGCCAGCCTGGGATAGGGGAAGGTGTCCCTGCCCATGGTAAAGAGTTGGAACGAGAATCTTTAAGGTGTCTTCCAACCCAACCCATTCCAGGATTCCATGAGCTGTCCAACAGCAGGAAAATGGAACCCTGAAGTGCTTTCCAGGTCATTCCATGCCTTTCTTCCCTTTTCAATTTGCTGCTGGGGTGTTAACGACCACTGCAGGGCCGAACCCCGTCCTGAGGCCCAGACTGAGTCAGAAATGCTAAAAAAAAAAAAAACGGGGAATAGTTCCATCTGGATTCCCTAAAACTTCCACCCCGAGCTCCAATGAGCCTGGGATAGCTGGAAAGGCAGGGGCTGGATCACTGCTGGATTTCTCAGGTCTAAAAATTAACGCAGATCAAGAGCCCAACCCAGCAGCACCACTTGGGGTGAAGACACCGGAGCTCCCCACGTTTCTCCCGCTGACACTGAGCTGGAAGCTGGAATATTCCTGCCCCATGGGCACCCCAGCAGCCTCCTCTCCCCAAATCCCTCTGGAATGCTGCAACTTCAATCGCAAGAAGCCACAGGACTTGGGCAGAGCCCCCCCAAATTCACCATTCCCAGCTACTGTGGGGGGGGGAGACCAGGATCCATCCCAGAGGGAAGGAGAAGATCCCGGACAAACCCCTTGAAACACGGCTCATCCCAAAACCTTCCTGTGCCTTCCCTGAGAAGGAGCAAGGCCCGATAGGAAAATCCTGCGAGGCCTTTGATGCTGCTGATGGCCATTACATAACTGCTGCTGCGTGGCTGTGCTCAGCAAACGCTTCCCCTGTGGTTCATCCTCAAAGCTCCGCTTTGCAGAAAATCACGGAGCGTTTCAAAACCCGACTCCAAGAGACCGAGAGGGGCTCGCTGGAGCTAAATACAGCAACGGGGCCACCCAAGCAGGGCTGGGATGCCACGATTTGGGCTTGGGAATGGCAGCTCGGGGGTCACTCTGAGCGTGGAGGGTTTTGGTGAGCGGCAAATTCCTGCTGCGGGTGGCAGGAGAGGGTTTGGAGCGTCGGGATGTGGGGGTGGAATCACACCCGTGGCAGAGTCATGCTGGGATGAATAAACGCCACCAGAGCTGGTCCAGGGGACAGGGAAAGGCTCAGGGAGCTGGAAGGCCCAGGAGTGAGCAGTGAGAGGCAGGAGCAGGACCTGAGGGATGATCCGTCCCTTCTCACAGACACTCTGAGTGCAGACAGCGGATGATTACCCAGGGATGGAATTACAGGCTCCATCTCCTCTCCTGGAGTTAGAGCTGCCCTAAGAGCTGGGCTGGGGCATTTCCTCACCTCTGAGCCGCTGACAGCTCTGACAGGAGCCTTCAGAAGGATTTTCCCAGGGAAATCTCCCTTTTCTGTGCTGGCTGCGCTCAGTTTTCATCCCGGTGCTGTGCTGGAGCTGCTCAGGTGTGTCCTCCCCCCTGGGAAGGGGCAGGGGCACGACAGCCCCAGCTCAAGGGATGCCCCAAAGCCTGGGATGAGCCAGGAGCCATTCCAGCTCCAGCAGCACCTCCACAATCCCACTCTGAGCCCAGCAGGAAGAGCCCAGGGCTGGCAGCAGGCTCCAAAGGATCAGCCAGATCCAGGACTCATCCAGAGAGCTCAGGCAGGGGCCAAAGGTACCAGGAACAAGCACCAGAATCCCTACAAAAATTCCTTAAATAACCTCATGCTGAGAGTAAGAGCCTGGGCTGGGCTTAAATCGAGCTGCTGGGCCTTGGGCGGGGCTGGGGGGGTCCCAGGTGAGGCTCAGCAGGGCAGTGAGGGTTCATTATCCGAGGGGCTGCTCCCACAGCTGCCCGGCCTGGAAGAACCCAAATGAAAATTGGCCTCGTTAAGGTTGGACTGGATGATCCTGGAGGTGTTTTCCAGCCCTAACCATCCCGTGGCTCCAGGTGCTGCCCATTCCCGATGCCTGCCCACAACGGGAGCTGTGTCCCGGATGATTTCAATGCTTTTCCCATCCAGCTTCTTATCTTCAAACCCTGGCAAGGATTTATCTCTGGGTTTCAGCAGCAGCTCCAACTCACCAACCCCCTGCCAGTGTGCTCAGTGACCTGAACTCTTTGGAGGACTGGGAATTCGTTCTAAATCCTCCAATTCCCAGAGTCAGGGGTCTCAGGCAGAGCTGATCCAATCCACTCCCATCCTCTTCCTTCAGGTGCGGCAGGAAAACACGGAAGAGCCGCTCAAACCCTCAGGAAGTCGCTGACAAATGGGATTTTTTTGGACAAAAAAGTTCCCAGCTGGAGCCAGAGCCCTGCTGAGGGCTGGGATTTTTCCAGCAGGGGCCAGAAAGGAAGAAAAAGATGAAGAATTTTCCATTTTGCTGTACTCACATGGCAAAATTCCTGTCTAGGAAGCACCTGTTCCTCAGCAGCCCCGCCCAGAGCTGGACCCCAACAATCCCAAAGATGAAGAAGACGAAGAAGCACAGGAGGAGGACGTTGCCTAACATAGGCAGAGTGTCCAGCAGCAGGGTCACCAGGATCCTCATACCTGTGGGAGAAGGGAAAACCAGGTTAGGATGGGAGAAGCCACCATTCCCAGCTTGGATGCGCAGAAAAATTGGGATGTTGGTGTTTTCCCCCAAAGCCTGAGCTGGAAAGGGAGGGGAAGATGCCAAAGGCTCAGCAGGAAATGGGAACAAACAGCAGTCTCCAGAGGGTGGATCCAAGAGTGGGGTTTCCAGGTGTTTTCCGGAGCACACAAGGACACACGAACTGCAAGAGAATTTTTCCTGGAGAAACGCTCCCGGGAATCATCAGGCTCCGGAGGAATCGTCAAAATGTGGATTTGTGAACACAGCAAACTCCTCTCATGGATCACAGAAATCGTTCCCCTAAAAACCACGGAGCCTGGGGTGCGGTGGGAGCTGGGCCTCCACCACAGAGAATTCCTCTTCCATGGAGAACTCCTCTCCGTGCTGGACACAGGGAACTTCTGGAAAGCTGGGAAATTCTGACTTTGAGGGTGGAAAGCAGGATGTGAATGTTTCTCCCTCCAAGGAAAGCTCTGCTCCCTTTCCCTCCTCATGCTATGGGACACCTTCCCACCGATCCCACACCTCTCCAAGAACCCCGGGCTCCCCTGCCCTCTGGTGCCAGGGAAATGCTGATTTCCATGCCGAATATCCCATCTCAAACATTCCAACTCGAGGAATGAGAACCTTGCAGAGCCTCAGCTAAGCCCGGCATTCCCACCACCTTCCTGGGAGACACTGGGAAAGGAGGCAGGGATGGGGATGGGGGTGGAGCTGGGGGCTGCCCCCTCTCACGCTTCAGGGCACCTCCAAAGTCGAGGATAAAATGGGAATAAAACAGGAGTAACGACTTGGACCCCAGCAGAGGTGAAATGAACCTCTGAGACAGGGACAAACCATTATTCCAACAGCTGGTAACGGATGAACTGAGGAAAAGAGGGAAGAGACAAAGGCAAATCCTGAATTATAGGAGGGAATAAAGCCAAATCCAAGCCTTGGGATCCACAGGGAACAAGTTCATGGCACGGTGGGAATTGTGGCTGCTGGCAAGGAGCCCCCACTGGCTTTGGAGGGATTTATCCCTCTAAAATCCTCCTCTGCAAACACCTTTTCCTGCCTGCCCCTGTGGAGCCTTCTCTCCCTGAATATTCCCAGGATATGCTCTCCATCAGCCATTCCAAGGGATCCAGGCACCCACTGTTCCCTCAGCAGATTCCATTGGCTTCTCCCAAGCCGTGCCTGACGCCTCTCCTGTAACCCCATGGTGCCGAGCCTGGAATCTGCAGCCCTCAGGGACGGGCGCTGGGAGTGCCAGGGTCTCCGGGAGAGCGGTGTCCCAGCATTCCCACCCGTCCATCCCAGCATTCCCAGGCACTGCTGGCAGGAGCTGGGATCCCCTCACGCCGCTCCTCGTGTGGATTTGCCAGCGGAAATCCGAGGGAGCCAAATCCCAGGGAGCCGAGCGGGGCCGGAGCTGCCACCGCCCTGTCAGGCGGCACGAGGGGATCCGCCAGCCCGGCCAAGAATTCCCAGCTAATTAATAATTAGGGATGAGTAATGACCTCTGCATCCAGAGCCTTCCGAGGTCTCTGTGCCCAGCTGGGCCTTGGCTCCGGCGCAATTCCCACTGCTGGCGCTGGATCCTCTCTGGAGCAGAGCCAGCCCGTGCCAGCCACCCCCATCCCTGTCCCTGCGCTGCCCCAGTGCCACCCTGAGGGAAGGGACGGAGCCAATTCCATCCTCTGGAGCCGCAGGGCTGGAGGCAAAGGGGGGTTGGAATTCCTGGTGTTTATTCCCAGTGTGTCCCGTCACACAACCACGGAACACCCCGAGCGGGAAGGGACACACCAGGATCATCAAATCCAACTCCTGGCCCCGCCCAGCAGCAATCCCACATTTTCCTTGCAAATCCATCTTTGGAAAAGCAAAACTCACTCAATCCCCACTGGAAAGATGATGCTGGGATTTTTTCCCGGTTTTTTTCTCCCCACTCTCGCTGATATTCTCCCTCTTTTTTCCAAAAATGGGTAAAATTTCTCTCCCTGTGCCAGACAATTTTTTCCTGCTCAGCTCCTTTTGGGATTTGGGGTTGTTTAGTGGCACCATCCTGGAGATTGAATCCAGCTGTTCTCCAGCCACTCCATGGAATGCTGAGTGTGCCATGGGAAAAGAGCAGCAGCGAGGCTGAAACAAGGAGCGGGATTTTCATTCCCATTCCATGGGATGCCTGATTTAAAGCACGCAGCAGAAAAATGAAAATAAAAATAAAGATTAAAAAAAAAAAAAAGAAAAAAAACAAAAAGAAAAAAATTAAAAATAAAAATAGGCATAAAAATAAACATAAAAATACATAAAAATAAATAAAAATAAAAGTAAAGCAGTGAAATGGATTTGAGAAAAAAACAAACAGTGTCCACTGCTGAAAAAAAATCCGTGACGCCAGCCCCTGCCAAGTGTATAAATTGCAGGAATTCTGTTTTTCCAGTGGTTTGGAAGGACTAATTTCTAATAGAAATGATGTTTTTATTGGCCGGCGTTCTTCCTTCTCCTCACAAACTGCACCAAGATGAAATAATCTCGCGGCTGAATTTATTGTGCCTGGAAGCAACGAGCTGATAGTGCTGGCTGGATCCCAGGGAAGAGCCCAGGAATCCCAGGGATAAATCTCCAGGTTGGTTCTCCCTGTTTCCCTGGATTTAATGCCAGGTTCATCTCTTCTGATCCAGCTGGAAATTTTATCTGCTCCACATCCTTGTGGAAAATCCCATTCCCAAGTCCCAGAGGTGGGAATGGCATGGATAGGGCTGCCCTGTTGCCACTGCTGGGAGGTGCTGGAATTCCAAGGAAATCCCTTGGATGAGCTGTGCCATCCCCACGGATGAGAGGCTGAAAATGTAACCACAGGAATGCACCAAAATCCAGGGATGCCCCCATCCCTTCTCCACAGGTTCTGGAATATATTGGTCTGGAACAGCACAGTTCTCGAGGTTCCAAGTGGATGGGGTTGGTATCTCCCAGACAAGTGGAGGCTGGGATGATCTGCCCTCCAGGAATGGGGATATTTCTGGGAATAATTTCTAGGAATCCCAATCCTGGTGCTTGCTCAGGATGGGGTTGGTATCTCCCAGACAAGTGGAGGCTGGGATGATCTGCCCTCCAGGAATGGGGATATTTCTGGGAATAATTTCTAGGAATCCCAATCCCGGTGCTTGCTCAGGGCTCTGGTGGGGGTGTCAGCCCAGCCCAGCTGCTCCTCAGGCACCTCCACTCCAAACACAGATTGAGCTTGCTGGATTTCATCTCATGGAATATTAACCAAAAAATGGGATATTTTCTATCACTTGTCTGTCAGAAAAACGTGAAAATCCCATGGGAAGTGCAGTAAGAACAGCCTGGAAGGCTCAATTCCGTGTCAGAGCTGAGCGAGACAAACACAGAGCAAAATTCCGCCTAAAGCTGGAGTTGTTTGGATCCCTGCAGCTCGGTGTAAATCCTTAAATTCCCCTGGCTGCTGCCCTCAGCCCAGCTGAATCCCAGCTTGAGATTCCCACTATTCCATGGGAGCGCCGGGAGGGGTTTTGTGGATTCGAAGGAGTTCAGTGGGAGCCTGATCCTCGTCCCGGCCTGGAGCGCTCCGAGCCCAGCCCGTGCCAGGGTCCCTCTGCTCCACCCCATCCCAGCAAGGCCCCAGAGCCCCAAATCCCAGACAGAAACTTCCCTGGAGCTCCAAATCCCAGAGGGAAACTCAGTGTTATGCTTTCCAAAACCCTGGCAACAAAACCTCGTCAGGAAAACAAAGCTCCAAAGGGTTCCGGGGCCCCTTCCGGCCTCTCTTTTTTGTGGCCTTCTTTTTCCCTGAGGACGTCACCGCGGAATTTGTTGGTTTTATTCCTTGTTTTCCAGAAAAATCCTGTGGAATTGGAGTTCGGAGAGAAACTCCTGAGACTCCTGGGTGTAAACATCCATCTGTTCCCTCACGTTTTCCTCAGAGGGCCTGGAATCAAACTCCTTCTGGAGGAGGTTGTTTGGCTGTCCCTGGATGTGCTGACAGCAAATCCAGGCAGGATGTGGGGCTGGATCACTGCAAGTGCTTTCCAAAAGAACAGGAAAGATCTCTTTTTTTTTTTTTTTTGCGAGGATCCCTATGATTTCCATCCAATGCTGCTGCATTTTAATTGCAGTGGATTTGGGTTGGAAGCAGCTGGAATTGCTGTGGAATGAGCACCTTGCACAGGGTGGCTCAGCAGCTGGCAGATTCCAGCAGGGAATTATTCCAGCAGGGTGCCTTGGCTTTCAAATCGGATTTAGAAGCCAAGCAGCTGAAGCCACTTGAAAATGGATTTAGGAGCCACTTGAACTTCCTATCAAGGATGATCCCAGTTTTGTTCCACACAGTGCAAACCCTCCGTGGGGTTTTAGCAGCAAGGGAAGCTCCTGAGCTGCTAATCCCAAATATAAAGTCATGGCAAGAGCTTAAATCGCTGAGGAGGGAAAATGAACCCAGCAGGGCAAGAAGATCCCTCTTTGAAGTGACCTTTTCCCTTTTGCTGGAGGAACATTGCTGACTTTACACCACGAGCGGAGTTGTTTTCCTTAGAAAAGCCACAAAAACATTGGAAAACAGCCCCGAGGGCCAATTCCCTGCTCCCTTGGCCTTTCCTAACACCAATTATGATAATGATGAGCTCAAACTCACCATTAAAAATTCAAATAAATTAATTTACTCTCAGTAGCTGGGGAGCAGACTCCACAAAGCAGAAAGCCAGGCGGGGTGGGTGGAGTTACTCCCATGGTTTCCCAGTTTCCCCAGACCGAGCTGTGCCCAGGATGGTGTCACTTACTTGGGACCCTGTTGATGGCCCGCAGTGGCCGCAGAACTCGGACGGTGCGGATGGCGGAGAGGCTCACGTTGTGTCCATCCAGGGAATATTCCATCATCCTGCGGGGAAAACAGGAAAGGGGTCAGGATGGGGATGCTCAGGCTTGGCATGGAATCGGAGTCAGGAAAAGCTTTGCTGCCTGCAAGCCCAGGGGTGCAAATCCACCCACTCTGTGTTTGCAGCTCCTCCTGTGGATGCAATTCCGTGTGCCTGGAAGTGTCCAAGGCCTGGCTGGATGAGGTTTGGAGCAACCTGGGATAGGGAAGGTGTCCCTGCCCCTGGCAGGGGTGGAATGGGATGGGCTTTAAGGACCCTTCCAACCTTTACTGTAGGCACAGGGAACACTTTGGAAAGCAGGATTTTCCTTCCAGGATTGGAAGGGGCCTCCAAGGAAGGTGGAGAGGGAAACTCCAGCAGGAATTGTGGTGATGGGACAAGGGGGAATGGATTCACACTGAAAGAGGGGAAATTTAGATTGGATATTTGGAAGGAATTCTTCCCTGGAACGGTGGGGAGGCCCTGGCACAGGTTGCCCAGAGAAGCTGTGGCTGCCCCTGGATCCCTGGAAGTGTCCAAGGCCAGGCTGGACAGGGCTTGGAGCAGCCTGGGATAGTGGAAAGTGTCCCATAAGATGATCTTTAAGGTCCCTTCCAACCCAGCCCATTCAATGATTCCATGAATTTTGCAGGACAAGGAGCTGCACCCCAGCTCTTCTCTCCCGCTGTGACCAAACCCGAATCTCCAATCCAACAAACAACGCACAAATGTTTTAATCCCATTTGATCATTAAGAATAAAGAACATTTTCTTCTTCATTCTTCTTCCCCATTCCCCCTAAACACTTCTGGGAAGGACCTGGAGTCAGTTTTCCTGCTCTTTTCCATCCACGAGTGGCAAACGTACAGAGTTGTTGTTTTAGCGGGGTTATGGCCACTTAGCCTAGCTGGAAGGACAATTTATGGCTTTCACTCCAGGGGAACGCTTGGAAATACATCCCAAATCCCTCCTGTTCCAAGAACACAACATCATCCAAAGCATCCCTGCGAGGGAGCTGTTGGATCCCATGTAAAAAGAGGTTTTGTTTTTGGTTTCCAAAGAAATAAACAGATATGGAAGGCCAGAGGCAAATCCAAGCTGAGCTGCTGCACCCAGGCACTTGGGAAGGGTCAGTGGGAAGAGATTTCCAATGGAATCTGCAGCCAGGATGGAGCAAAGTCCACCAAAAATCCACAGCCAAAGGGCTGAAGGAACAGCAGGATGGATTTGGGCCATCAGCAGAGGGAATTTTGGGATCCTGCCAGCCTTGCTCCCGTTCCTCCCTGCCCACGTGTCCCAGCTTGGCACTGCTGGAGCCTTGCTCGTCCTGTTGGAAGGCTTGTCCAGCTCTTCACGGTTTAATTGGGAATATCTGGCTGTCCTGATGTTTCCTGCTCTGCTGGCCGTGTCCTGGAGCTGTTTGGGGTCACCCCCTGGCACCGCTGGCATTGCACTGAGGTGACTTTGCCTCATTACCCTCAGCTTGCCATGCGAAATTCCCAACGATTTGGAGCTGTTTCAGTGATCAACTTCCAAAGATTTCTTTTTTTCCCGGAGCAATGAGTGAGTCTTTATAAATCAAAAGCTTGTCCATAGGAACTGAGCCAAAAACAAGGAACAGGAGCCGCTGAGGACACGGCTGAGCGGTGAAAGTGGTGGTGGAGCTGGGTTGGTCCGTTCCAACCTTAATAATTCCATGATTCCAAGGGCTTGAAACCCCAGCATGGCACAAAGCCAGGTTTTCCATCTGCTGTGTGTTTGGGAAGCTGGAGCAGAGCACTGGAAACCCCCAGGAAGGACCACACAGTGGGAAAACCTTGGAAATGCCCGTTCCCACCTACAGGGAGGGGTCTGGAGCCAGCTCCAGGTGTTGGCTCCAAATTCCTTGTGGGAATTGCTCACATGTGGTTTAAAGTGCCCTAAGTGCCAGTGCCAGGCCCGGCTCTGCTCCCTGGCGTGGGCCCAGCTCAGCCTACCCCGGATTTATCCAGAGGCTGAGGGAGGGAATTTGAGTGTAACTGATCCCGGCGGGGAACTCCTCATGGAGTGGAGGGAATGCTCCAGGAGGAGCTGGGTTTGTCCTCCAGGGAGCACATCCATAATTAGCAAATTAACGGGACAACTCCCAGGGCCTCACTTTCACTTGGCCCTTGGAGCGGAGCTGACAAAAATATGGATAATCCAGGATTTGGCCTAGCAAACAGAGTTCTGATCCTGGTCCTTTGGATTTCCAGGATACTCCATGTAGGATTTGAAAGGAAGACTCAGGGGGATGCACACTGCCCACAGAAGCCTTGATGGATCCCAGACTGGACTCCCTTCAAGCAGTGAAATGATTGGAAACCTCCATGGAAAAGCCAAAGGTTTCTTTGCAAGGTCAAGCTTGGGATCCTGTCCTCAGATCCCACCTGTAAATCCCGAATCCCTTGGAAATGCCCCACAGAAACCTGCTGGAGACGGGAATTTTGGATGGATTGGCACTCAGTAGGTGTTTCCCCACAGCCTGTGGGCACTGGAAAACAGGAGGCACAAAGCTTTGGGATGTCTTGTGCCACCAACAGCTTCCAAACCTTCAGCTGTCAAATCCAAGGCATATCCCGGGAGCCTGGAATGTCTCCAGGGGCTGGATGCACCAGGAACGTCTCGATTTCAGCTCTCCTGAACGCCATCCCCGACACCGGGGAGGCGCTTTCAGCTCGGCTGCCGGGCAGATGGAGAGGCCGCGAGTTCCGCCGGGCTCGGAATTTTCCAGGGAACATTTCTCAGGCGAGGAAAACATGAAAGGACTCTGGGAGCTGGGAGGAACTTCAGACACGATCCGTGCTGGAGGCAGGAGCTGTGTTTATTTTGTAGTTCCCCTGCTCCCTTTGGAGCTGCTGCTGAGGCAAATCAGCTCCTCTGAGGAGGCAGAACGGGGCAAACAAAGCGCTGCCGATCGCTTGTTTCCCTTCTTATCCCCCAAAAAACTTGGAATAACTTCAGCACATCCATCCCCTCGCTGGAAAAAGCAGCTTTGTTATTCCAATAGTGAGTTCCCTGCTAAAATCAGCTCCAGGTTTAGGAGCACTGGATTGAAGGGTGGTGGCTTCTCTGGTGGCTTCTCCTCCACCAGGGTTACTCCCAGCTCCAGCTTTTCTTTGGGAAATCATATCCCAGGTATGGCTCAAATCCACCAAAATCAGCTGGAGATAGCCTGAGGTCAGCCAGGGAAGGGGATTTTCTTCTTCTTAGCTCCAGAATGAGTAGTGCCAGACCTGCAGCAGGGTCTCCAGCTGTTTTCATCCTCCTCAAACATATTCCAGCCGTGGAAGGTGGGGAAAAACCTTGGAAAACTCCCAAATGGCCTCACCAGCCACTTTCGCCCCAATTCCAACAGCAAAATTCCTGCTCCAAAGCTGCCCCTGAGGATGAGCAGCGGGCTCAGCCCTTCTGCCTCCACAGAGTCCCCCAATCCTGGGTTTGGGAGATCTCTGAGGAGCTGGGGATTTCCTGCTCATCCTCAGGAGAGCTCATCCCACATATCCAATGTGGAAAAACATCCTCAGCACATTGGTTATGGATGGCAGAATCCTGATCCTGAGTTTTCCCCGCTCTCCCCTTACCACTCCTCCCTTAAACACCTCAGCAGCTTTATAGGAAAACATAATGAAGGAAAAAATAATTAGTAATAAGGGGTTTTTTTTTGCTGTCCCTGATGTTCCTTCCCGGGCTGGAACTGCACCCGAGTTCCGAGGAAACTCCGCTCAGGAGAGCTCATGTTTTATTCAGAGCACAAAAACTATTCCCTAATTGTATTCCAGACAAATAACACGGAGCACAACAAAACCCCGTTAGTGCAGGGAAGATGGCATGGCGCTAATGGAAGGGGAAAAAAAATGCCCCAACGTATTCCAAGGATGTTTTAATTAACCCCGGGCTGGTCATTAGGAAGGCAGGAACTCAGAAGCCAGGCAGTAATTAAAGCTTTCTGTCCCTTCCCAGGATGTAGGGAGCAGGTAGGAGAGCCTGGGGTTTCCAAAGCCGTTTATTTATGGGAAAAAAAAGAGTTTGAGCTTTGCCAAGGTTTTACTCCACTCGGTTATTCCCCGTGGGGGAGAGGGAAGCGGTGTCAAAAGCAACGGGATCTTCCTTGGAGCTGTTTGTTAACACACCCTGCACAAAGCAGCAGCTGGGGGAGAGGGAATTAAGTTGAAACTCCAGGAGGAATGTTATAGAAAAAAAAACCAGGAGGAGTTTACAGGAGGCTTGGAATTTGGGTTAACTCCTGGCCAGCTTTTCCTGCTGGGATTTCAACCTTATCAGTGGGATTTTGGGGCTGCATTCTCCTTGTTTGCCCCATTCCCGCCTCGCTCCGATGGTGGCACGGGGCAGGAATGGGGCTGAGCTACGCTGGGCTTTTTTTTTTCGGAGACAACAGCACTGAGACACTCCGGATCAGCTCAGGATGTGTGGATCTGACGGAGATGAAAAGATTTCTACAAAAACCCCACAGCTCTGCCCGATATTCACAACCCACCCCAAACCCAGCGTGGTTTTGGGGTGGGGATTAAAAAATCCTACTTGGAAGACTCTGCCTCTCGATGCATTCTGAAAACCAGCCAGGACAAGGCACAGATGTGGCTCCCCGGGATTTTCCCGCTCTCAGGATAAAGGGATGAGGTGGTTACTGACCCTGCCATGACGATGAAGAAGTCCAGGCGATTCCAGGTGTCTCCAAGGTAACACTTCTGCCCAAAGATGCCCAGGGCCACCATCTTGATGACCATTTCCACAGCAAAGAAGGCGAAGATGAAGTCATCGAACGCCTGGAGAGCGGGAAAAGAGGATTTCAGTCAGTCCTGCCATGCTCAGGGGGAGGGAGAGATCCAAGCGCTCCCACCACGGGGACATTCGGTGTTCCCTTCACCCAAGTGCCACCTACCAACCCCAAAAGCAAAGCTGCAGGGTGCTGGCAGCCCCTGGCACAGCTCCTGGCTCATTCCAGGGCTTGGGAAGTGCCCCCAGCTTCTGCTCATCCACTGGCAGACAAGAGGATATCACAGGGCTGGAGCTCCTTGGCTCTGGAGCCAGGCTGGGAGAGCTGGAAATGTTCACCTGGAGAAGGGAAGGCTCCAGGGAAACCTCAGAGCCCCTTCCAGTGCCTAAAGGGGCTCCAGGAGAGCTGGAGAGGGATTTGTCTTTATGAACCAACTTTCCCTTAGGAAACTATGCAGGAATTTTGCTCCATAATTTCAGTTCATTTAATTACTGGCACCCAAATGCCTCCATAAAGAAGTTCAGGCTTTTCCACCTCGTGTTCCGGCTTCCAATTCCCCCTGCAGGCTGTGACAGGGCAAGGATAATGAGGATTTTCCAGCCCTTTCCTGCCTAAAACCTCTCAGAAAGTGTCCAAGGCCAGGTTGGATGGGGTTTGGAGCAAGCTGGGATAGGGAAGGTGTCCCTGCCCATGGAGAGGGTGGAATGGGATGAGCTTTAAGGTCCCTTCCAACCAGTTTGGGATTCCATGGAGGATCCCAGTGGCCTTCCTATATGGCTGGAACACTCCAAGGGAAGGAAAGCAGCAGCTCCACGTGTGATCCAAAGGAGCCGAGCTCGTCCCACCGGCACGTTGGCAATTCGGGGTCGATGTCACGCGTTGGGAACGAGGGAAGTCATTCCCAGCCTGCGGAATGTGCGGGAAGCCAAGGAGCTGCCCACCCAGCAGATGCCCGGGATGTGCTTCCAAAGCTGCTCCGGCGGGCAGATGGCAGCGAAGGGATGCCAGGAGGCAGCAGGGAGGGACGAGGGACAGGCCTGGTGTCCCCTGAGCTTGGGCTGGCCAACGGGGCTGGGGGCTCTGGACGGGGGAGAATTCCCAAATCCACTTCTCCTGGCACGTGGAGGAGAGCAGGGATGGGCTCAACCCATGTTTTTTGCTCGTGGAGAAGGGACCAGAGTGGCAAAGGCAGTCCCTGGTGCCACACTGCACGGAGCAATCCCAGCAGGAGCTGGCTGGGATGGAACCGACGGAGGGTGAGGGAGAGATTCCCCCTCACGGCGTTGGAATCATGGAATGGTTTGGGTTGGGAAGGACCTTAAAGCTCATCCAGTGCCACCCTTGCTGTGGGCAGGGACACCTTCCATAGACAAGGGTGCTCCAAGCCCTGTCCAACCTGGCCTGGGACACTTCCAGGGATGGGAGTCCATGAGTTTTGTGGTGTCCGAGGAATCCAGTGGGATCTGGCTTCCCACCTCCGAGCACCCCTGCCCTTGTTCAGGATGGAGAGAAAGGATCTTGTTAGGACAGGCCCAAATCAGCCGTTAGGCCTCGCCCAAAGCAGAGCCCACCCAGGCCAGGCTTTGCCCGTCCCGGCCTATTGGAAAACCCATCCCTGCAGGAAAGCTTTTCCCGTGGAAAAGGAACACGGCGGGGATCCCCCATCTCCCAGAGCAGCCACCCCCTGCGTCCCACAAATCCCAGGGATGAGGGATCCTCACCTCCAGGATGGTGCAGCGCTCCGACTGGCATTCCACGTCCTCGCAGGGCTGGAACATGCCCAGGGTGACGCAGTTGAGCAGGATCACCAGCATGCTCACGTGCTCGAACCAGGTGCCAGCGGGTTAAGGACAGCACAGCTTTGGAGGGGACACCCCAGGCAACGTCCCGTGGACACATCCAAACCCTCCTCCCATCCCAACCCCTTCTGCCGGGCTTTTTCCAGCTCCAAATCCCGACTTTTAGCAGGGAATCACCCCGAGAGAGCAAGACGAAGGCACCAGCACCAGAATGGTGCCCAGTTCCTTGCTCCAATCCATGAGCTGCTCTCCTTGTTTCCCTCTGGAGTTGTGGGAATGAGGTTCTCTCGTTCCAACCCCATTCCCACATCTCGAGGAGGGACAGATTCCACATCCTGATGGATGAAGGGAAAAGAGAGCCAGGCTGGTGGGGCCAAGGATGGGAACGTTGGGATTCAGGATCCAGAGGGCACGAAAAAGAAGGAAAGGGCTCTCAGTTGGAGTCTCCAGTCTCCATATAAACCCCATATTCCTTACAGGATCCACCAGTGCTCAATTAACCAATAATTAATTGATCCAAGTAGGAAGTGGTGATTTGCATCAGTGCAAAATAGGCCCAGAGTTGCTGTTTGCAATTAAAAATCCCACAAAAAGATGGGATCATTCCACAAATTGAGCAGGAAAGAGAGAACTCTTCCCAGGGAAAATAACTGAAAACATCTGGACGGGAATAAACCTTTTTTGCTTCCAAAGCCACACCTGGGGGAGGCAGAGAGAAGTGCAGGCACGGAATTATTTCTGATAAGAGCAATTCTGCTGTGGGAACCTGGATAAAAAACCCCTCCCTGTTTATTCCTTAGAAATATTTTATCTGGGATTTTAACAGTTCAGGATAAAAAAGGGCTTCGGTCTCAAACTGGTCGTGCACATTCTTATTTATCCAAGTGGGGGAAAAAAAGGTGAAATCAGTGGGGTCAAATCCTGCAGATCCCTAAAACCTGATCCCAACCCGGTTCTTGTTGTAGAGGGGCTTGAATTGGAAAATTCCGAGCTGGGAAAACCTCGGAGCTGGGAAGGAACAGGGCAGACTTGGAAACCCACTTGCCTAAAATGGAAGTAAATGTCGGAAATCGGAGAAATAAATGAAATCAAATTCCAGGCACCCCCGAGAGTGAAGCAGGAAAAGCTCCTGATGGGATTTTTCCATCAGGAAGATTTCCATGCTGAAATTCCAATGTCGGTTTAATTTCTCCCTCCCTTCAATGATTTCTTCCTGATTTTTCCCATCTTTAGGAGCTGTTTGGATGCTCTTGCCTGACTGGAAGCACAGGGATAATCCAGCCTCAAATCAGACCCACAAAACCCCAACCATGGCCATATCCCAGTCCCAAGATTTGCATGGAGTGGTGGGATCCATGTGAAATTCCCTATAAACAGGGCTCTTGTGCTATTCCCAAGCCTCCTGTGCCATTCCCAGGGCTCCTGCAGTTGCATAAATTTCCTTTATTACATCTGCAGGGTTTTTTTTTCCCCTTTAAAGTCCCAAAAATCAGAGCCTGTGGATTTGGAAGTGTTCAAAGGCTCTGCAGAGCAAATCCATGTGGAGAGTCCCTGCTTCCAGAAGAGTTTCACGGCATAAAATGAGTTGGGTTGGATGGGAATTTTAACGCTCATCCAGTTCCAATCTCAACACCTCCCACTATCCCAGGCTGCTCCAAGCCCTGTCCAGTCCGGCCGTGGACACTCCCAGGGATCCAGGGGCAGCCACAGCTTCTCTGGGAATCTGTGCCAGGACTTCCCCACCCTCACTGTAAAACCCTTCCCCATCCCTGCAATGCTGTGAGGGGATTTCCTGGTCTGGAGGTCAAAATCCCGATTTCAAATCTAAAATTCCTCTTTAATGGAAAAATGGGGGAAAAATTCCCTGCCCGACTTGGTTGGAAGCTCCATCCTCAATATCCCTTTATAAATTCCCTCAGTACAGACCAGACTGTCAGGCCTCATCCTGGATTTTCCCCTTCGAACCAGTCACTTCCTGACTCCAAAGAAAACAGCGGAACCTCCCGGGATGTGGAGGCTCAGCCATCCTGGAACTCAGGCAGTCCCTTCCCTATTTTCATGGAGATCATCTCCACCATCCATCCCTTGAATCCTACAAATATTCCTGCAGAAAAATGCTGGGATGGCATCACCACCATCACAAATCCACTGCTTTCATCCCACACCTTGGGATGAAGGATACGCTGCCCAAATTCCCAGGTGCTCCAGAGGGATTGGCCTCAGCTTCATTTAAAAATTCCCTAATTCTCATTCCATGTTGGAAAGAGGCCAGAGCCACAAGCCTGGCACCCAGGAACTCAAAAGAAAAAGAACATGGCACGATTTTCCCATTTTCCCATAATCCCATTATTTTTAAGACACTCAGGGAATTTTGGAGACTTAACCCATCATTTTCCACTGCCAAATCCCCCTGGATTTAGCAGCATCCTGGTTATTATGGATCTCCACCACTCATCCCTCGAATCCCACCAATATCCCTGCAATGAACACAGCAGAAATTTCTGGGATGCCACAAATCCACTGCTCTCATCCCACGCCTTGGGATGAAGGATACGCTGCCCAAATTCCCAGGTGCTCCAGAGGGAGCAGCTTCATTTAAAAATTCCCTGATCCCAATCCCCATTCCATGTTGGAGAGAGGCCGGAACCACAAGCCTGGCACCCGGGAACTGAGCAGAAGACGATCAGGGCGCTGTTTTCCTGTTTTCCCATAATCCCATTATTTTTAAGACACTCAGGGAATTTTGGAGACTTAACCCATCATTTTCCACTGCCAAATCCCCCTGGATTTAGCAGCATCCTGGTTATTATGGATCTCCACCACTCATCCCTCGAATCCCACCAATATCCCTGCAATGAACACAGCAGAAATTTCTGGGATGCCACAAATCCACTGCTCTCATCCCACGCCTTGGGATGAAGGATACGCTGCCCAAATTCCCAGGTGCTCCAGAGGGAGCAGCTTCATTTAAAAATTCCCTGATCCCAATCCCCATTCCATGTTTGAGAGAGGCCGGAACCACCAGCCTGGCACCCGGGAACTGAACAGAAGAAGATCATGGCGCTGTTTTCCTGTTTTCCCATAATCCCATTNTATTTTTAAGCCACTCAGGGGATTTTGGAGACTTAACCCATTATTTTAACCCCCGGGATTTGGCGGGATCCAGATTATTATGGATCCATCCCTGCCTCACCCGAGGCTGAGGAAAAACCCAAAGCCGTAAATCCCAGTTCTAGTTCCAAGGAAAAGCCAATGTTTCCAGGAGGAGCAGCCGAGGGAATTTCAGTTTGGGAGGTTTAAGATGTGAATAATGCACTAAATACACACACACAGATCCTGGGAATTCCACAGCATTCCAGGGATGTGCTGCTCCTTGGAGAGCAGTGGGACTGGGGGGTGATTTAGGAAGGAAGGGAAGTTTCAGGGAAAAGGAAAAAAAAAGGGGGGGAAAGGGGGAGAAATTAGGGAAGAATTGGGGAAAAAAGGGGGAAG
>VZTE01001106.1:290474-301527 GCA_013397775.1 Eulacestoma nigropectus
AAAAAGTGGAAACATTCCCTGGAAGTGGAATGATCCTTCCCAGGGTTCCTCAGGAAGCAGCGGGGAAAGGATTTTGCAGCCATAACTGAGGAGAAGACGATGCAGGCACTGCCTGGCCCCAAATTTCAGGAAGGGGCAGCAGGAAGGGGGAGCTGGCAGCATTCCCAGCTCCGGGCTAGAGGTGGATCCGAAGCAGCCACACATTCCTGCCTCATTTTCCAACATCTGCTCCAGCCACGTGCTGAGCCGGAGGAGACAAATCCCTCCCAAAGCCGGATCCAGACAGGGAATGCCCTTTTCACCTCGGGGATGACGCTCGGAGCTTCCAGGGGAACTCTCGGCTTGGCTGGGCCCTGCCACGCTGCAGGCACTCTTTTCCCAGCTTTTTCCCAGCTTTTTCCCTGGCTCTGGGATGTGCAGAGCCCCAGCGGAGCCGTGGTTTTTCCAGCCACTTCCTCGGCCCTGGAGCAGAGCCCTCGGTGCTCCCGGTGGATCCCAAGCTGGGCTGTGCCTGGGAATGAGCACGGCTAAAAGAGGGCACAAGGGGCAAAAAAAGGGACAGCAACAATCCAAATCATTCCAGAAAATGGGGTTTTGGAGCCTCCCAGCATCCTGAGCATCCCAGGCAACCACAGGACACATCCAGATCTCGGGGTGTCTGTGCAGGGCCACGAGTTGGATCCTTGGGGATCCCTTCCAGCCCAGGAGATTCCAGGATTCTATGAACATCGGGTTTTAGGAATATTCCATCCAGAACACCCCAGCAATCCTACAACCCTGGAAGTCCCCGTGGGCTGCTCCCTCCATGCTCCCTTTTCCCAGGACAGATCCTGGGAGTTTTTTTTTCATTTTCATTTTCATTCAGCTGGAAAAACTTCAGCGCCACTCCCGAAGATCCGAGTGCTTCGCAGCCGGAATCTGGGGATGGATTCCCACAAGCAGCAGCATCCATCCCTGCCAGGTACCACTCGCCTATCCCAGTCCTGCAATTCCATGGATTGACCTGCCCTGTTCACAGGGGGCATCACTGGCAGACAAAAGACGCTTTGGACTCGGTTTATTTTTTTCCCCGACTGCAACAGAGGAAAAAAAGAGGGAAAAATAGAATCCAATCCCCAATCCAACACTTCCCGCTCCACTCGGGATCCCTGGCACATTCTCCTGATGCACAGAGGCAGTGATTCCTTCAGGATAATTGAGGCGGCTTTGATTCCAGGGGCAGCTTGAGCTGCCATTTAAATGAGCTCAGAGTTAAGCCGAGCTTTATTCTCAGCTGAGATTTTTGACTTTGCAGTGCAAGAATTCCCGAAATTCCCGGGAGCACAGGAAGGACCTCAAGGCCAGAGTGACCTGGGAGCTGCTCCAGGATTGGGAAGGGGATGGAGAGGCCACGCAGGGTCCCAGTGCCACATTTTGGGGACAGAGGTGCCACACGGGATCATCTCAGGGCCACACTTCAGGGTTTCCACCCTCCCCAAACCCTTCATTTTATACCGAGTGGTTGAATTTCCCTGGATAAATCCAGGTTGGATGGAAGCCTCCCATTCAATGGAAGCCTCGTTTTTTCCACTCCGTTTTCCCATCCTGGATGAGCTGGTGAATGAAAAGGACTGGACACATCCCATTGAAGCTTGAAAGAATCCCAGGGAATACCAGAGCCGCTGATCCTCGCCCCCAAAAGGGACGAGACCCTGCAGCACTGGATATGGGGCGCCCCGAGTGTGGGATCCCACAAATCTTTCACCAGAAACACCAGGACACCACTAGGACACAGAATTCCTAAGGAGCTGCTGGAACTAAACCACCTGGAATTCCTGCCCAGGGGTTTGTTCCTGGTGTAAAAAAAAACCCTGGTGGAGGTTTAGATACCTGGAAAAACACTCCCAGTGATTCCCAGGTTCTTCCTCCTTTCCCTCAGGCTGAGCTCGGCACGGCTGGATCCACCCAGGAGCTGTGACACATCCCTGAGCTGTCGCAGAGTAATCCCAACACAAACACATTCCCACACATCCCAGAGACGTTCTCCGTGGATTTCTACCCTGGGAATTCCCAGCCTGGCTGCTGTGGGATCCCAGACAGTCTCATGATCTTTTATGGCTTCTCTGTGTGAGTAATGCACTTCCCTGCACCTCACCCTGAACGCTCTTCCATCCTCTCCCCGTGCTTCTCCTCCCTCCGGATTCATTCCCTTTTTTCCGAGCTCTGCCAGGATAATGAACCCTGAATGCCAAAGGAAGTGAGGCACAGGCATACGCAGCACGGCTGAGGTAATGACGGATCCTACATCCAACCGACCCCAAAAATAGGGAATTGCTCCTGAATCCCCTCCCAGCAGCTGCTCCATACAGGAATTTGGGGATAAATCCACGGCAGGCAGGAGTGGCAGTGGTGAATCCCTGGATTCCTCGCTGGAGCTGAGTCTTTGGCAGGTTCTGAGAGGATGAAGGAGAAATGAATATCGGGAAAAGTGAGGATTGGGAGGATTTTATAGCAAACCTCTGGAGGTTATGGGATACGGAGCATCCAACCAGGATCATCCAGTCCAGCTGTGCACGGATCACGCTTGGATTTAGGAATTCTGTCACCTGGAGAAGTCCATGGACTCCCCCATCCACATGGACTCCACAGCCTGAACATGTCCCACCAGCAGCACTTTGGCGCCCTGAATATCTCCAAACTCCCCGGAAAACACCCCCTTCGGTGCCTCTGGGAATGCAGAGCCTCTCTCCCGGGAGCCTCCTCGTCCAGAGCCCTCCTGGAATTCACTCCCACCCACCCAGGGACTGGAATCCCACCTCAAAACTGGATGCCCAGCAGCTCTGGGATCAGGATGCCGCAGTAGGAAGAGGGAGAAGTCCCTGGAAGTGACTTTTGCAGCCACCTGTGACCCCAGAGCTGTCCTGGGCGGCCACACCAGGCTCCGGAAACCAGGAAAAGCTCCCACAAGCCTGGCATTTTCCCTCTGCCATCCCTTCCTTCAGCCTCTAACTGGAATATCCCCAAAATAAATAAAAACCACCTCAAGGTGCAGCTGACGGAGAGGAAGGAGGAGCGCTGACCATCCCTTTGGATGAGGGAAAGGAGCCAATTCCCAGCGGATTTTCAGGCCTCACAAGGCTCAGACGTGGAGTTTCCAACCCAGACTTCCAGGTTTGGAGCTGGAAAGCCGCTCCAGAAAAACCCGGGAAGCAGGGAGAAAAGAGGGATGCGCATCCCACCGAGGGCCTGATCCTTGTGTCCCACTGCTTGGGGTGGCTCTGAGCAGGACAGGCTGGGGAGCCCAGCATGAGGAGAGGGATCCGGGATACAGAGATGGAATTTCCTGGAGATGGGATTTCCCGGAGATGGGATTTCCTTCCCAGCTTCCCTGCACCACAATTCCCAAATATCCGTGCTGCTGGAGAGCCCACCAGGCGCTGTCACTCGCACGAGTTCACTCAGGCCATAAATCACCCGAGTCCCCACCAAGGCTCCTTCTTCCCACCTAAAATCCATCAGCCCAGCAGCTCCTCCCCACTGAGCACCAGTAAAGCTCAGTGGCTGCTCCCAGCGCCGCTCCCTGACCCGGCCCCATCCATTCCCACTCCAGGCTGACACGTGGAATTCTCCAGATCCTCCCCAAAAGGGATGGAGCGGATCCAAGCTCTATTCCAATGCTTATTCCGAGGGACGCTCTCACGGAGCCAAGCTCCAAGAGGAGCGGATTTGTAAACAAACCACCCAAACAAAAGACTCCCAAGGCTTGGGATGAATGGAAAAATGATTGGGCTGCTTTTTTCCCCTCTTTTTCTTTTCACACGGCAAGAAAAGAAAGCTCCAGGAAAATTCCCCCTGCAGCGTTTGCAACCCAAACAAGCGACGCTGCGGTGCCGCGTGAGGAGCGAGGAGTGGGAGCTGCAAACAGGTGACAAAATCCCTTTTTCCCACCCTTTTCCCAAGCTCTCCTACCTCAGATCCCTCCAAATCACCAGGATTCCCTGGTAGGAGGTTCCTGTCCCTTGCAGGGGTCCCTGTGCTACCACAGGAGGACCAGAGCATGGGGCAGGGATGATGAGGATGATGAGGATGGGAGCAAGGAAATTCGGGGTTGGATCCAGGAGGAATTTGGGAGAAGCTTCTCTCTCTCCCTCCTCCCACTAATTAAGGCCCTGCTCGTTAGGGGCGGGCTCAGGGAGCTGCAGCTGCCTCAGAGCTGCAAAACCCCAAACCATCATTTACAAATAGTTATAAAATTCCAGGGATGTTTGCCCTGGAGAGCAACAGGTACCTGGATGAGCCAGGCTTTAAATTGGGATGGAAATCTTATGGATTTGTCCCATCTTCCCATGCTTTTGCCTCCTGAGAGTGCTGCAGGGACCAGATTTTTGCTCCGAGCACAGATGAGTATTTTAACGTTGAGCTGCGACCCTGAGTGACGGCATTTGGGGTTTAGTCCTGGCTCAAGCACGTCTGGAAACCCAGCCAGAGCTGGCCCAAATCCAGCAGAGCACTTAAACCAACCTTTTCCCGAGGATTTCACCCAGGTTTGGAGCGGGCAGGGCTGGAAACAGATGGTGAGGATGGAGCAGCAGGAGGGGAGGATGTGGTGGGGCAGGAGAGGAATTCCTGGGAAGCAAAGAAGGGCAGGAATTGGTGGAGAAGTTGAATTTCTCAAGTTCTGCCAGGGCGCTTTTCATTATCTCCGTTTCCTCCTTCTGAAAAACACCTCTGGGGGGTGATTTCCGAGAGGGGATCACTCCAAGCTTTCAGCTGGAATTGGGGAATTCTGTGGCAGAGAGACTTTGCGGGAAGAACCACCCAAACCCGATAGTTTTTCCCACTCAATAACAGAGCAAAGGCTGGGGATCAAAGCTCCAGGAATCCCAGGACTTGCAGAGCTCCGGGCGGGTTCCAGGCTGAGCAATAAACACGAGCTCAAATCAGCAATTCCCACCTCAGGCTGAACTTTCTGGAGCCAAACTCCTTTTCTTGGATAGAAACCCGGACATAAGTCAGGTATAAATTCATTTCCAAGCACAGCCAGGCTGGGAAAAGTCTGAGCAGACACCGGGATGAAGCCAGACAAGGCAATCCTTGGAAAAAGGCTTCGTGCTGCTCCTAGGGGAGAACGCATCTCAGGGGTTGGATTCCAACGTACCCCGTGTGCCAGTCATTAATTGTGCATAATAAATCCAGGGAATACCTCATCCCATTTCTCAGGGTCAATTCTGAGAGGTTTGAACTGCCGGGATCCAATTTTGGAGCTCGTGGCAGAGACGGCGCATGAGTTTTCCTCCCGGAATTCCCACCTGACCTCCAGCTCCGAGTGCCACGTCCGAGCTGCCCCAGGAGCTTTTCCCAGCCTGGATTCTCCCAAAATTGAGGCCGTTTGGAAGTGCAGACACCGGCACATGTCGGGCTCTTTGGAATTTTCCATGTGTGGCTCCTCTGGGATTTTCCAGGAGCTCCGGCTCATCCAACCTGGATAAGGTGGAGCTGCAGAGCTCTGCCCCAATGAAAGCCCCAAAGGCCCCAAAACTCATTTAGCAACGTTAATTGCGGCCCTAATGAACATGGGTCCTGCCCTCACTGGGGTTTTGAGGCCACTATTGTCCCTACAGACTACGGATATTCCAGACTGGTTCTGGATCCAGGAGAATCCTCTAGAGATGTGGGATGGAACGAGACAATTCCTGTCTATCCCACTGCTCCATGGCATCCAACACAGAATCCAGCCTGTCCCCAGGAGATTCCTGTGTCCTTCTCCATGCCCTGGACAAGGTGGGAATGGCCACAGCCTCCTGCTCTCCCGGTTTGAACAGCAGGACCAGACTTTTCCATGTTTCCCATGGCAAATTCCAGTATGGAGAGCAGGACCTCCTGCATATCTCAAGGGCTTCAATCCCCAGCCTGGCTGTGTCCAGCTCAGAGAATCCCAGGAGGGCGTGGCTTGGAAAAGCTCATCCACCCCCTGCCATGGGCAGGGACAACTTCCACTATCCCAGGTTTCTCCAAGCCCATCCAGGCCTTGGATTGACCTGTTCAAACTGCTCAGTTCTCCTCCAGATTCCCACCACACCCATGGAATCCATAAACCCATCTCCTACCATGAATCCATCAGAAAATTCCCAGACCTCAAGCAAAACCCAAACCCTACAATAACAGCGTCACCACCAACAGAAAAACCAGAATTCTTCCCAAAAAATCCCTCAGATCCAGCTGCAAGCAGCAGGAACCCCCTCAGCATTCCATGGGAATTTGCCACTGCTTTTTCCAGCCGTGAGTTAGATCCCAAAATCCACTTCTTTCCACCCGGGATGCTGCAGTGTCTGTAACACCAAGCTTGGCATGACTGAATCCCTGTATGCCTCGATCCCTGCCGTGACCTGATGCTTCCCAGCTGATCCTAGCTGGAATTTTCCAGATTGTCCCTCTCTGACCGTGCCAAACAACTTGGCCAGCAAGGACAACATTTTGCTGTCTCCAGATGGAGTAAAAATAACCCTCAATTCCCTTCCCAATTAGGTGAGGGCTGGAATGTGCAGCTAATTGGGCCTTTCTTGCCTCCAATGATCTCTGGGAAGCAGTTCAGTCCCATGGAAACACTGGGCAGCACAGCCAGGATGGGATAATGGGGCAGCTCATCCCGGAGGGGTCTCACAGGGAAGGGAAAAAGGGATTTGGGGGGGAAAATGGGAGAGAAAAAGATGGCAAAGGCTGGAAATTCCTTGGATGCTCCAGCTCTAAGGCACGTGGAGGAATAATTGAACTTGGAAAGAAAAAAACAAGGAGAAAAAAGAACATTTCTGGGGGTGATGCATAGGGAAGGGAAAAAAGAATTTGGGGGAAAAATGGGAAAGCAAAAGATGGCAAAGGCTGGAAATTCCCATGGAAGCACCAGGCAGCACAGCCAGGATGGGATAATGGGGCAGCTCATCCCGGAGGGGTCTCACAGGGAAGGGAAAAAGGGATTTGGGGGGAAAAACGGGAGAGAAAAAGATGGCAAAGGCTGGAAATTCCTTGGATGCTCCAGCTCTAAGGCTGGAGGAATAGGCTGAATTTGGAAGGAAAAAAATCCAGGAAGGAACATTTCCTCGTGGATTAGAACCCGTTCATTGCAACGGATCTAAATTTGGGAATTAGCCTTTTTTTTTCCCCAGGAAACCCTTGGAAAACATGGATGGGGTCAGTCTCAAGCGGCCACTGTGGAGTCACTCGGTGTCCCCTGGGTGGCTCGGTGCCAGCTCAGGAGGTGCCACCCACGCTGCTCCCCGGGCACCCGCCAAGGGCACCGGCTCTCCCTTCCCTGCCTGTCATCTCCGCTTTTCTCTCTGTCTGATGAATAATGGGAATAAAATCCAGGAAAAAAAGCGGCGTGACAGCCAATTACTGCCTGTGATGAACCACCCCGGAGCAGCTCCTGCTCCGAGCGCCGCTGGATGCTCCCGTTAAACAAATCTGTCCCTCTGGAGTGCGGGGTGGACGTGTAAACAGGGAAACAAAGGAGCTGCTGATTTATTTCCCTGTTTTGCTACGGAATCGCAGATTCCTAAATGTTAACAAGGCCACAGCACAGCGTTGCCAGCTGGATTTGTAGGGAAGCCTGGATTATGGAATGTGAGCGTGGATCTCCTCAGCGGAGGCGTTGGATGGTGGGGGAAGGAGCTGCTCCAAGGGCCACCCCAAGGGCAGGAAATGGGGGAACTCCTCGGGATTAACCCAAAATGAGGAATTTTGGCAAAGCAGCTCTTGGGCCTGGCTGTTGTGGTTTGTTGGGATGGGATTTTATGGGATATTGGGACAAATTTGTCCGGAGAAACTGTGGCTGCTCCATCCCTGGAATGTCCAAGGCCAGGTTGGACAGGGCTTGGAGCACCCTGGGATGGTGGGAGGGGGAGGGTCCCTGCCCAGGGCAGGGGTGGCACTGGATGATTTTTAAGGTCCCTCCCACCCCAACTCATTCCGGGATTCTCTGAAGGTCTCGAAAGCCCTGATAATAAATCAGACAAAAGCCCAGACTCCAAAACCCTCTCTGCACTGGATTTTTGGGATTTCTCTAATCCAGCTGAGGCTCAGCCACGACCCAAGTGAGGAGCACAGTGGGAATTCCTGCTTCCCTGTTTCCAGCCCCACTCCTGGGTGGATGAGTTTGGCAAATCCCATTTGGGGTTTTCCATCCTGGCACAAACCCACCCCACTGAGCGAGAGCCACGCCCTGGCATCGGCATGGCAAAAACATTCCCAACTTCCTGAGGCACCAGAGAGCTGGGAAGGGATTCCTGGGAATGCTGAGAGAGGAGCATCCCTTTCCTCCCCATCAATCCCATGGAGGCAGAGCTGCCTCCAAATCCCCATTACCCCTCCAAATCTCCATTATCCCACGCCAATGTGGCTGTTCCAGCTCCATCAGAGTGTCAGGAGAGGCAGGAAACGAGGATTTGATGGGATTGCATTTGCAGCAGAGCAGGGACAGCAAGGGCAGGCGCAGATACGGATCCACTTCCCATCTCCCGTGCCCCGCTGGAGCTCAGCAGTATCCGCAGATCTCCCTTTTCCATCTTTTCCAAGGACACTTTGTTCAGGGGAGCTCAGGAGATGCCAATTAAACCCAAACACCGCCTGTGCTTCCGGAGAGCCTGGATCCTGCGGAGAGGGAAGGACAGCAGGAGGACAAACTGCTCCACCTCAGGATGGTGGCCCTGGAGATGGCCTCATCCCACTCTCTCAACCAGGATGGAGCTGGTTTTAATTCAAACCTGGGAGGCATTTCCTGGTGCTGGGAAGATGTGGCTGCACCACGGAAAGGGAATTTTGGCTCCGAGCTTTTCCCCAGGGATTCATTGCCCCGAAACCTCCAAAAGCAGCTCAAGTTCTCAGTAAACCTCAAGTCCAGCTTGCCTTTAGGACGAGCCTAAATGCCAGACTCACCAAATCAGAGAATTCTCAATACGGGGCCCAAAGCTGAGCTTTGCCCCCTGAGGTTGGGAGCAGAAATCACTGCTGAGGGAACCAGAGAGCCCTCCCACAGCTCCCATCGATTCTTTGGGAATATCAACATTAATAATTAACCAAGTCCCTCTGCCTTATCTCTCCTCATCCCCTTCAGGGCCACGGCCCTTCCTGAAAGATTGGAGAGGGGCCGTGAGTGACCGAAAATGGGGACATCTGGGGACAATGTTGGAATAAAGAGATAAAAGCATCCCGCTCCTTCCTTCCTCCAGCTCCTGATTTATTCTGTTCCCACATTTATTCTGTTTTCCCGTCTCCGTGCATCTGTTTCGCCACGACAAAGCTGCCTCTTCCCCAAAACACAGAAACACGAGGCCCCTTTGAATCAGGACTAAACAGCCCTTTGAAGGACTAAAAATCAAGGAAAAATGCAGATTTTTTTCCCTCACAAGTGGTCCCAGCACATTCAGTTTTGGATGGGGCCACGGCGGAGAGGGACTATTTTGATATTGGAGAAAGCTGTGCCAAAGGAGATGTGGCTGCTGTGGGGCGGCCAGGGAAGAGCTGCTGTTGGTTTAGTCTGACTTAAAGAAATGGCTGGAGAGAGTAAAGCCAGACTTAAACTAGGGAACCACAGGGTAAATCAGGCAGATCAGGTGGCTGCTGTGCCTGAGGGAAATGAGGAATTCCAAGCCTGTTCTCCCTCTTTCCAGGCTCCAGAAAACACGGAGCACACCCTGGTTCAAAAAAAATTCATCCCTGGAAGTGTCCCTGGCTGGGCTGGAGCACCCTGGGATGGTGGGAGGCGTCCACCAAAATCGTGAGATGCTTTTTAAGGTCCCTTCCAACCTGAACCATTCACAGAAAAACTTCCAGTTTATCTGAAACTGGTTGCAAAAACCCCAAAGAAACCCCATAAAATCTCTCAGCGGGGGATGGGACATGAATTAAACCCACAGAGAAACTCCTCAAGGTTTGGGTGCAGCAACCCCGTCAGAGCACTCCCACCCTCCTGATTTCTGGAATTAAAGTGGGATTGCCCCATCATGGTGAGAAGAAAGCCTGGCACCCTCTGAAGGAATCCCAGGAATATTTGCAAGGAGCTCGTGCCTACGGAGCCGTTCTCCTAAAAATACCGGGAGTGTTTTGACACCGAGTGGTGCCAGAATTCCCCCAGGCCCAGGGAAGCAGATGCTCCATTCCTTTTCCAGGTCTTCTCCAAGAGCCAGGCTGGGAGCTTGGGGGTGGAGAAGAGGCTCTAAAATAGTGTTTTGCAAACTTCTGGGGAGGCTCTTGGCAGAAAAAGAGGGAATTCTGGAAATGTCTCCGCAATCCTAAGGGAATGGCGAGAGGAGGGTTTCCCCCGTTATCTCACTGAGAAATCTGGATCAACACAGCTCCTTCCCTGCCCACATCCCACCTGGAGATGAATTCCCAATGGGCACCACCCTTGGGAGAAAGGAAAAGGATCATCCCACTCCACCCTCTCCAAGGGTAGGGACACCTTCCACTATCCCAGGTTGCTCCAAGCCTCGTCCAACCTTGGATACTCCCAGGGATGGAGCAGCCACAGCTTCTCTGGGAATCTGTGCCAGGGCCACCCTCATCCTATAAAAGTAAGGATATGAAAAATTCCTCCTTTTCCCCGACTCCTCGGAGATGCCTTCGCGAGTTGACAGCAGAGTGACAAAGTTGCCAGCGCTGAAGGCGCCGGTAAATTAATTATCCCTACTTCTGGAAGAGGGAATCCAACAGAATCAGCCTTCCACTAATTGCCATGGAAGTGACAATCCATTACCGAAAGGGCACCAACGCCCTGGGAAGCAGAGGTGGCTTCGCTTCCATCCCAGCACCATCACATCCCATTATCCCTGCCAGCTCCCGAGGACACACCGGACACGGAGGAGCTGCCCCCTAATTACAGACCTGGAGCTGAAGACATTCCACAAAAATGCCCTTCAATTTTGGGAGCTGGTGAGAAACACGAGAGTGAGACACATTTGGGTGGGAGTCATGTCTCCCTTCCCAAATTGCCTGGGAGCTTTGGGAATGCAGAGTCCTGATGCCGATCCTGGGACATCCCCCCACTCAATCCCTGTCTTTTTTTTTTTTTTTTTTTTTTTTG